>JABBWB010000029.1:0-237825 GCA_016628085.1 Suillus occidentalis
ACCGACCCAAGGAAGTGAATTTGATTTTGGAGGTGATCACCTTGGAATGGTGGACCCATTTGTGGGTGTATAATGTTTGGATTTCTTATTAGTGAATGCTTCTACCCAAGTGCGCAATGACAAGGAGCCTCAAAAACACGGCCAGTCCTCCAAAAAGGAGTTTCAGCCCCCCAGCAGGACGCAGATAGAAGTTCAAGTTCCTCCAACTCAAGAAGTCGTCTTGACTAAACCATAGCCACACCCCGTTCCACCAAGAAGCCTTGTTTCCGAGGCTTCTTGTCATTGCACACTCGGGTATAAGCCTTTGCTATCCTGCAAGACAATGTAGCAGACTAGGAAAAGTGAGTTGTGTGTGAATTTAGTTTTATGCTAACAGACACATCTGACATGACCCAACAGGATATTTTGATCTGATCCTGTGTGTGGGACTCGACTTTTATGGGGACATATTAGCACCTACTAGTAGTAAGCATGATGGATTTACTATTATCTTGCCTTCTTCTGACGCCACCCAACAAGATATTTGGATCTGATCCTGTGTGTGGGACTCAACTCTTGACTGTCACTGTGAGGTATGACTTGACCAAAACCCAGCAACTAAAATCAAAAATCCTCTCTAACCAATATTCATCAAGGCCTTCATGCATGACTAACCATAAATACGGAAATAAACAACTCTATGTAGGCCCTATGATCAGCTGGATGCAGGATGACTCCCATAGAGAAGTGACATCCAGAGGGGAGATGTGTAGGTGCAAACAGGTCATATGGGCGAAATGACTCCCATGGGGAGTGACACCCAGAAGAAAGGTTTGTAGATACAAAATGCGAAGTTGTAGATAAGAAGCGTGGCCACTGTTATCAAGGATGCAGCCCTCAGGCAAGGTGAAGAGTTGTCATCCTCCCTATCCACCTGCTCTCGAAGAAGTCCTTTCTTACTGTGGGTACCCATGACCTCACCTCACCCTATATCCTCCAAATGTAGGGGAAAAGTGGGTGAGGCAAGGGTTGACCAACTTAGCTCGCATTCAGGACTTACTGTGATCCCAGATGAGATGATTTGCACCACTTGGCAGAAACCTGCTGGTGGGGGCATGCCATACTGGCAGGAAACACAGTCAAATTTGATTGTACCTTTCCAGGGCAGGAGCACGACCCATGGAGGGCACTTGACTCCATCTACTGGGGTGGAGACCGTCATGCCTAGGTATTCTGGTGTGGAAAGTTTCCCCCTAATATCAAATTTCTCATGGGAACATGTTAGTACCTACTAGTAGCAAGCATAATGAATCTACTATTACCTTGCCTTCTTCTGACGCAACCCAATAGGATATTTTGACCTGATCCTGTGTGTGGGACTCGACATTTATGGGGGTATACTACGTCATATAGTAATATACTACGTCGTAGGTAGTAGTATACTACGTCATATAGTAATATACTACGTCGTAGGTAGTAGTATACTACGTCATATAGTAATATACTACGTCGTAGGTAGTAGTATACTACGTCATATAGTAATATACTACGTCGTAGGTAGTAGTATACTACGTCATATAGCAGTAAGCATGATGAATCTACTATTACCTTGCCTTCTTCTGATGCAACCCAACAGGATATTTTGACCTGAACCTGTGTGTGGGAGTCGACTTGTAACTATGTCTTTCTAGGGCAGGAGTACGACCCATGGAGGACACTCAACTCCATCCATATTTACTACATCATAGGTAGTAGTATGAATGGGAGGTATGACTCGACCCAAGGACAGCTACTGAGTCAAGGAAGCCTCTGTGAAATATGTTCATGGAAGTCATCATGCCCAGGTACTCCGGTCTGGAGATAGTTTGGTTTAAATTTCTGAAGATTCTGCTGGTCACCCATGGATGAGCAACTTTGGGAATCAGTTGGGAGTGATCCTAGAGCAAGGAATCACTCTGAGATGGGCGCACTTTTGCTTATGTAAGCAGCTTCAAGATCGATTTGTGCAGTCTTCATTATGACATACTGGGATTGATGCAGATGGGACGACTCCTATGAGGAGTGACACACCAACTTTACAATACCTTACTTCCCTCAAATGCAGGGGAGAAGTGGGTGAGGCAAGGGTTGGCCGACTTATCTTGCATTCAGGACTTACTGTGATCTCTGGTGAGATCATCTGCACAACTTGTCTGAACTCTGCTGGTGGGGGTGTGCCATATTGGCAGGAAACACAGTCAAATTTAACTGTGCCTTTCCAGGGCAGGAGCACGACCCATGGAGGGCACTTGACTCCATCCACTGGGGTGGAGGCTGTCATGCCTGGGTATTCTGGTGTGGAAAGTTTCCCCCTAATATCAAATTTCTCATGGGGACATGTTAGTACTTACTAGTAGTAAGCATGATGAATCTACCATTACCTTTCCTTCTTCTGATGCGACCCAACAGGATATTTTGATCTCTTGAGGTATGTCAACATCTTTGTCTGTCTCAGGTTCTTCATTGTCTTCGATACCATCCTCCGATTCCAATTCTATGTTACAGACAAGATAGTAAGTTTTGTTTACGACTCAACAAGAGCAGTGACACATTACTTACAATCCTCATCTTCCAACTGGCTATGCTCGTCATTCAAGCCACTGGTCTCAGATTCTTGCCACTGTTATCAAGAATGCAACCATCAGGTGTGGTGAAGAGTGGGACTCTGGACTACAGAGGAATCACAGATGGATGGGGATCACACTAAGTCCTGAATGGAAGGCATGACTCGACCCAAGGACAGCTACTGAGTCAAGGAAGCCTCTCTGAAAGACACTCATGGTGGCCTTCAAGCATAGGTATTGCGGTCTGGGGATGGTATGGATTGAATTTTTGAAGATCCTGCTAGTCACCCATGGATGAGCAACCTTGGGAACTGGTTGGGAGTGATCCCAGAGTGAGGAATTACTCTGAGATGGGCGCACTTTTGCTTATGTAAGCAGCTTCAAGATCGATTTTGGCAGCCTTTATTGTGACATACTGGGATTGATGCAAGCAGAACGACTTCTATGAGGAGTGACATCCAGATGAGAGCTATGTAGACACAAAAGAGTCAAAAATGCGAAAACACACAACTCATATGGGCCCTACCATTAGCCTGGTGACTCCCATAAGGAGTGACACCCAGAAGGGAAGTTTGTAGGTGCAAAATGCGAAGTTGTGTATACAAAAGTGTAGCCACTGTTATCAAGGATGCAGTCCTCAGGCCTGGTGAAGAGTGGGGAATCTAGACTGTAGGGGAAGCACAGACGTAACGCCTCTCTGTATTGAGAAGTGGTTTCTCCATTTTCGCTAATATATCTGGCCATACTGCTCAGGTATGGCTAGAGGTGAAGCTCAAATCATCTCTCCAAGCTTGACTAACAAAGCCTGGATTTGAAAAGCGCTCATCCTCCCTATCAACTCTCTCTCAAAGAACTCCTTTCTTACTGTGGGCATCCATGACCTCCCCTCAACTTACTTCCCCCAAATGTAGGGGAGAAGTGGGTGAGGCAAGGGTTGGCCGACTTATCTTGCATTCAGGACTTACTGTGATCTCTGGTGAGATCATCTGCACAACTTGGCAGAAACCTGCTGGTGGGGGTGTGCCATATTGGCAGGAAACACAGTCAAATTTAACTGTGCCTTTCCAGGGCAGGAGCACGACCCATGGAGGGCACTTGACTCCATCCACTGGAGTGGAGGCTGTCATGCCTGGGTATTCTGGTGTGGAAAGTTTCCCCCTAATATCAAATTTCTCATGGGAACATGTTAGTACTTACTAGTAGTAAGCATGATGAATCTACTATTACCTTGCCTTCTTCTGATGCGACCCAACAGAATATTTTGATCTGATCCTGTGTGTTGGACTTGACTGTACCTTTCTAGGGCTGGAGTACGACCCATGGAGGACACTCAACTCCATCCATACCTACTACATCATAGGTAGTGGTATGAATGGGAGGTATGACTCGACCTAAGGACAGCTACTGAGTCAAGGAAGCCTCTCTGAAATTCACCCATGGATGAGCAACTTTGGGAATCAGTTGGGAGTGATCCTAGAGTGAGGAATCACTCTGAGATGGGCGCACTTTTGCTTATGTAAGCAGGTCCAAAATCGATTTTTGCAGCCTTCGTTATGATACACTGGGGTTGATGCAGGACTTGATGTCTTATGTCTGGCAGGAACCTGGTTGAGTGAGATGTGTGGAACACAAAAACAGACATGGTTACAGAGTGTCACAGCTTGGTCCCTGCTGTGCATTTCTCCAACTACCCTCCACATTCGCAGTTTTGGTGTTTTATATGGCCAATGTAGGATCTCAACCTGGGAACATTGGAAAAAAGCAGCAAGATGTCTTTGCTGCTGCACCACAGTGGCATTGGGTGATGACCAGGCCCCCTGAGGGCTTGTAAGAGGACCGCATTCCTGCTTATGTAAGCAGTGCCACTACCTCACCCTCCCAAGATCTTTGCAGCCTTCATAACACTTGCTGAGGTTGATGTAGGACTCGATTTTGAGGTTATTGAATGCTCTGAAAAGGATGGTTGAGCCAGATTTGCGAAAAAAGATCAGGTTGAAAAGTTGGCCACCCAGGTCATGCTGGCCCCCCCTCCCCCACAGATTGATTTTTACAGCCTTCATGTGGCTTCCATGGCAAGATATAGGACTCGTTTCTGGTGTTATTTAACATTCTGAAAAGGATGGTCAAGCCAGATTGGCCAAAATCAATCATGTTGCAAAGTTGACCACCTAGGTGATGCTGCCCCCCCTATACATCGATTTTTACAGCCTTCATATGACCTGCATAGGTTGATGCAGGGCTTGTTTCTGAGGTTATTGAGCATTCTGAAGACGATGGTCAAGCCAGATTTGCACGAAGCAATCAAATTCCCAAGTTGATCACCAAGGCCATGCTACCCCCCTCTACACATCGATTTTTACAGCCTTCATATGACTTGCAGGTGATGATGTAGGACTTGTTTCTGAGGTTATTGAACCCTCTGAACATGATGGGTGAGCCCGATTTGCCAGAAGAAGTCATGTTCCTGAGATATGCAGGGTCCCCCTCCCCCCCCCCTCCCCACCATATGTGGCTGTGACGCAATTTGACTCAAACCCGGTAGTGTGGGGACCTGTCCTAGGGTTTTTCAACCGTAGGAATCGATTGGGAATGGTCCCAGAGCATCCCGAGGTCATCCTTGGTGTCATATGGTGGGTGGGCCAAAATACCAGTATTTCGACCATATCTCCATAACCGAACCGCCGTTTTTCTTAATTCTTGGCTCATATCATTCCTGGAAGTACCCTCTATGAAATGTACCAGCCCAAAAGAAGATATTTTTTTACAAGTTTGAAACCTATTTCTGTTTTGACCCTATAAATATTTGAAAGCTGTTCACAATGGGAAAATTCAGGAGAGTGATATTGTTCTTATGTTATCCATTGATGGCGCCCAACTCTACCAGAGCAAGGAGTCGGATTGTTGGTTATATATATGGATCATCGTCAATCTCCCCCCACCTATGCTACAAGAAGAACTATATTCTCCCAGGCCAAATCATACCTGGTCCTAAGAAGCTGAAATTCATTGAATCATTTCTTTTTCCTGGTCTACACCATCTCGTTGGCCTGCAGAAGGAAGGGCTTCATATATCCAATGCGTCAATGGACAAAGTCTTTACTTTAAATCTTTTTTTCACATTTGGAACCACCAGTGGCCCTGGCTTACTTTGTTTGAGCTCGATGGTTGGGCATACTGGGAAGAATGGATGTAGAATGTATTGCGGTCTCAAAGGACGCCACAAGCACGGTCAGCCACAATATTATCCTGTACTGCTGAAGCCTCTTGACTATACTGTGCCTGGATGCGACCACAATGATATCGACATCAACAAACCGTCATTATCACCATGCTCCAACTATGTCGACAACCTTTACTGTGTCGTATCGGCTACAACCACAGCCCAGTACATTCAACAGCATCTCAAAACAAGGTATTGTCAGGCCAAGTCTTGCCTAACCACATATTCAGTATTCCAGAATGCTTCACCCCCGATATCATGCACTTCAAGGGCCCCAATATGGGTTCACTATTCACTGGGTGGAATATCAGACATGCAAGTGGGAGCTGAGATGATGGGTGCAATGGAAATGAATGCATCTGCAGAGGAGGGTGGAATACCTGGGATACGTGCATGGTGAATCTCACATTGACTAGCAAGACACACTTTATCAGCAGCAATCTTCTCCTGAAAGATGTGACCTTTGGGTGGGCAGGGGAATCTGTCTTTCAATTTCACTCTGCCGCTCCCACCAGCAATGCTTCATGGAACTATACCACTTTTCACTTTCCCATGTGTTCTTTCCTCTTCTTCCTCCTCAACCCCCTCAATAAGTTTCGCATTTTTGACTACTTAGTAAGTCTTTCTTTCTCTCTTCTCCTTCTAGCTCTCTTTGCTCCTCCTCAGGAATTTTCGCATTTTTGACCATGGTAAGTCTTTCTTCTGCTTTCTCACCTCTTCTCCTTCTCTTGTAGTTAGTAGTTGGTAGTGATTGGTTGAAATGTAATTCGACATTTTCGCTTTTTTGGGCGTTGAGAGCTGCAATGGTCACAAAGCTATTACACACTCTATAATAGACACTATTCTGTAGATCCTATGGTGGCTTTGGGTACTGCTGTGACTAGGACAAGTGGATGCACTAGTGATGATAGATGAACAGGATGGAGCAGGTGTGGAAGGGCAAGATAGTGAAAAGATGAAAAATGCGATTTTATGGGTGTATAAACATGTGAGTAAATATAGGGAAGTGTTCCCTTTTTCCCACAGAGGGTGAAAGATGATGTTCCCTTGTTCCCTGTTCCCTGTGTGCACATGTTCCTTGTTTAACCAAATATAGAGATGTGTTCCCTTTAGTTCCCACAGAAATGACACATAATGTTCCTCTGTTCCCTTTAGTTCCCACAGAAATGACACACAATGTTCCTTTGTTCCCTATTTCATAAGTTTTCACACACCATCTCTAACCATATATAGACATGATGTTCCCTCCTTTCCCACCTTGGCGTTCCTCTGTTCCCTATTCTAACCAAATTAAGCTGTTCCTTTATGTTCCTCCCAGGAACATCTATGGGAACCATAGATGACTCACTCCAATAGATAGTTGCGCGTTTTTTGGCATATGATGGTATGATATGCACATGTATATGATTATTTCGCTTATATATGTCGATAAACATTGAAATTTGGCAACTGGACCTGATTCTGAGGCGAACCCACTTAGAAAATACCCTTATAATGACACCGCCTGCCTTCTGACAAATATGTTCAACGAGAACGTCCCAACTGTGGTTTCTTCGCTCGTCATGCTCGCTCAAATGCGCCCTTGGAGCCCGTGGCCATCATACCTAGCCAACCAACAACAGCATGGAAGGTCTGACCAGGAGAAGAAGACGACTTGGAAGAGGATGAAAAGGAGGAGGATGCAAGTCCTTTCCCTGCTATCGCACATTATCGTCTTAACGCCAGCCTTCCGTGAATACTCAGCCGGGCACAAGCAAACTAGAAAAATGTGGAGGCAAGCAACGGAAGCGATCTCTTGTCGACATGCTGAGCTCTGCAGCAAAGAACATAGAAACTTCTGGAGACAGCTAATGCAGAACCCGCTGAGTTTTGCAGTGAAGAAAATAGAAGGTTCTGGAGACGGCTGATGCATATTTGAGGGAAGGACCTTACTTCCACCAAATCGGCTCCAACAATACCCGTACGCGGATTCGAGGTAAGCTTCTGATGTATTTTATGTGGTTTTGCTTACTGGATGCAGAAACATAGGGATATATCACACTGATATGAAACTAGCGAACGACGTCAATGGTGGCAATGTGCACTGGTGGAGCGCTTGCTTCTACGCACTATTGGCTCATCATACCCGAGCTCATCATTGCAAGCGGTCTCCGTACGTGCAGGACCACCATATCACACTATGATTTGCACCAGAATTTAGTATTTGAAAACCACTGGAAGTTCATCACACATGCCCCATCACACTCACTTTGTCGCCACCTAAAATGCCAGCCATGGCTCACATTCGGACTCAATTACATCTTCATGCATGCATCATTCAGTCGTCTGTTCTTCCCTCGTGCACCGGGTTTCATCTCCAAGCTCAGTGTCGCAATCTCGTCATCGTCCATCTCGTAAAGGCACTCCAGTTACGTGGCACCCTCGTAAAAGATATCATTACATTCAAACGCACATTCTAGGTTAATGCTACACGACATCCAATTCAGCCTCGTCCGCCTGCTTATCGGGTTCCTCAAGGTTTTTTTTGATGCAGATTATTCTCGTGTACGTTGTCACTATCATTTTGATTTTGAATTGCTGACCTCTGCGTTCTTAGTCTTCTGCATGATGCCGTCCTCGCTCCTCGACACTGTCAGGCAGCACGTTTCTCGGTCGCTTATTTGGCCGCAGCCGCTCCGATACTCATGATATATCGCCATCCACTCCTGGGCTCGAAATTTTTTGGATCGGCATAGACAAAGCAACGAAGGCTTCGAGTTGCAAGGGAGCAGATCTGCAGTTTTGAAGTTCCGTATGCAAACGGCAAACGTGTATGTTTTCTCTCCTCCGCCGTTTAACTTCGCCTAATATCATGTAGAGAAACGCTTCAGAAGTTGCGTTAGCGAAACAAAAATGCCGAAGAGGGCGACGACGATTGTGATAGTGTTAGTTAGAATGGTGCATGTACGCATTCGTTACTGACACGTGTGTTGAATGACCGTTCATCGACACTAGTCACGGGGAGACATTTCAGGTGAGCAGATGCGCTCATACATTTGAAAATTCACTTCCAATACATGCTATATGATAATCCTCGAAGACGATACAAAGAGCTTTCACGGTAAGCATCCACTCTCCTAATTTCGCAATCAACATATTGAACCTCAAATTCTAATGTAGATTTCCTACTGTACGCTACAACTCCCAGATCACAAGTCACCATGTATACCAATTCTATCATATAATAGCAGCAGACAAGTATATCAGTCCCTACGATACTGAACACGGTGTACAGCACAGCGTACAAGGCTTGCATTTGGCGGATCTGCCAGGCCTTGTCATCCGAGTCAATTTATATTGTCAGTCTGTTCCACATTAAATAACAGAACATTATAAGCTTATCGAGTTGAATATGATAGTAGTTATCGATGGTGTCAGAATCGATTTCGTGGCGGCTTTCTTCGTTGCTGTAGAAGCCATGCTTGTGTATCACCTTGAGTGAATCTCGGTTTCAAGCACGGGCAAGGTTTCTTTGGAAAGTGTTCAAAGATGGCGCGTCCCGTTGTCAGCGTGCTATATGACTGACGTTGGCAGAAATTACAGATGGGTTCCCTGGTCAAGCTGAACGTCAGTTCGCCCGCGTTGGAGACACAAACGAGAATTTGGTGTTACCGAGAAGTTATTGCTCAGCGAAGAACTCGAAGAGCGATGAATTTTCGAATGTGAATGCAGCTATTAGCCTTGGGGCGCTGCCTTGCATATATATACCCCTCTGTGCATTGCACCCTGAACCTTCCATTCATCGCATTTACTTCTCCTGGCTTCTCGCCTCATAGCCATCCCCGCCCTGAAGTTCACTCCCACGACTTGGACTAAAGCGTGAAAGCTGTTTTCCTTCCCCCACCCAACCATAGGCGACAAAACATTTCGCTCGTTAGTCGCGTGAACATTCACAAATGTGACCTTTCCTCGTCCCGTCGTATCAAACTTTTCTGAACACGTGCATACGCAACACAATAGACACATGGATTTTCAGGAAACTATTAGTTCGTCTTTAATCACGTCCTTGACAGCCACCTTATACATTCACTAATTTTAAGATCAGCACCATCAACTGCTAGAAAGCTGAAAGCTGGTCAGTAGAAATGTAGCATCCCACAATCTACTTCTGACCAATGCCCGTCAAGATCACCTGAAACTGACCACAAGGCACCCAGTGTGCAGTAGAGAGCCACCGAATTATATTCAAAATAGATCTACAGATGAGATCTAACGGCGACGTCAGCCAGTGCCGGGCCAGGCGTCGACTTAGTTAACGATAGATGGAGACATGTAGACTGTGAGAGCGTATCCGTGTCACAACGGTATAACATCTGCATCGCTGGTGCAGGTGAGTTGATTCGGGTTTCCTGGTCAATCTCATTGAAACCCCGGGGCTCCAACTAAGGAGTGTCTGAATGACAGCCTGGGGCATGCGCAACTACCACCTGTTATGTGAGCATGATGAGTGTGCAGATGACGATATCAATGCAACCGGTACACTCACCTTTGGGGCTCTTCCGTTCCTTGCTCCATACTCGAAAGGTTAGAGACCATCTGAAGTTCGAAGGTGTTCGAGTTCGACCCCGGAATCAGCAATATGGTGATGGGTTAGAAGAAATTGCTCACTAACCCAGATGAGCTTGTTGAACTGTAACATAATCCCCATATGTATCATCGATGCGATGATCTCGAAGACTAGCTCATCGCTCTGAGCGACCTTTGTCAGGTCTACATCGATCATTATCAAAGAAGACAAATTGCCAGCCATTCCGTCTGTTGAAAAGCAGCCAGGGCAACGAATAAATTGCTCGTGAACAGAGCCTAATGCATGAATCGGGTGTATTTTGGCAACTGTGGGCTAGTCCTATGATAGTAACTTAGTAAGTCAATAAAGACGTCGTTTTTCACGTACGAGGGCTCCAGTAAAATTCCCTTGAATTCATTGTACATACAACCTTTCACACAATAAGTACTCGTACAGTTTGCGTAGACGGTCTACACGTCTTCCAGCCTCGATCGTGAGCAAATCCTCGGAACATCGTCAAATAACCACATCCGCCTTGTTCAAAATACCTTCTTCTATCGCTTTGATTTCTACATTTGTGATCATCAGCAACGCTCGATATACCACAACTTAAGGAAGGAACTCACGCAGGGCCAAATGGAGACTGTGGAAGCGCGATAGAGCGAAATTACCTGTTCATCAACAAAATGAAACCGACGTGCCCATATATAACAAGCCGACGCGCATACCATTTGCGAACCACAGACCATCATGCCCGCAGTACTTCCACACTCCTGCAGATTGCCCTTCTTCGTCTAGACCCCAGACCCTGGTGATCTTTGATGCGACTTCATCTCCACAGACGTCGCGCATGAAGTCACGGGGATCGCCATAGCTGTAGGCAAGTATGAGCCTTGCTCAACAGAGTGAAAAATTACCATACCCCGTAGCAAATACTATGACATCTGCCTGCAGCTCGGTGCCATCTGCAAATCGAAGGCCGTTTTCCGTGAAAGACTCGATTGCGGAACCACTCTTGATTTTGATATCTCCGTCAATGATAGATTTGCTCGCTCCAGTATCTGGAAGCTGTTGAGAGACTTCCTCATCGTGCATCAGAGGCACACGCACCGATGTAGTAGCCACCACCGCGCTCCAGGTAAAGGGACATAATACCCGCTCCATGTATGCCGTGATTGGTCTTGAAACCAACCTTCGCCAATCCATCTAGAATCTCCCTGTGATTATGATTAATATATCTGGATGTAAGCCTTCGAATCATTCGACGTACTTGTCTGCAGTCTCAGCGAGCGCAGGAGTTATGCGTTGATGCAGCAATCTAACAACTGCCCAGGGCAGCGAAGTATTATAAGTGTCAGCCAGGTCGATAGGGAAGCCGTCCTTGTAGATAGCTGGGCAAGAAAATTCAAGCGCAGCTACCAAGAATCGCGAGAACAATTACCGCCTAGCATTGCTGCCACCGACTCCGCCGAGATCACTAGTGTTGACGATCGCTGATACCTAGTAATCGATGAGAGATGAAAATGACACTAGCAAAGGACACACATTGTGATGTCAGGCACCGTGACTGCAGAAATCTTGAGCAATGTCGTGCGCTAATCAATATTTAGACCTTATTCGATACGAAAGAAGAGAATGGACCAACCAGAATTGCAACACCCGACTACGATTGCTTTTTTACCAACATGATTCGCCGCGGATTTGAACTCTGATGAATGCATGGTAGACCCTTTGAAGCTTGTCCTGCGACTGTGTGTTAATATTTCGATCTGTGGAGTAATTGGGCATCACATACCTTCCCGGGGATGTCAGGAACTGTCGGGCGTCCTCCAGATCCAGTGGCAAAAACGAGGTGCTTGACGGTTAGAACCCTAGTCCCTTTTCCGCCGCGACTGACCTCGACAGTCCAGGCTTTCAGTGCTATCGCTTCCAAGACGTCTTGGTAATCGTTGAGGCAGTCCAAACGTTCGAGCTCAAGGAACCTTGCATATCCTTCCAACCAGTCTGCCAGCTGTAATCGCTAGAGTCAGTGAACGTTCATTGTGTAGGTAATATTGTACTTTTGCAGCTGGGGTGTAGAGTGGCCATGTTGGTGGAAAGCTGCGAAACGCATCATGAAATGATCAAAGTGACTTCTGACTGAACCACCCACTTCAGGTAAAGCGTTTGGTTATAATCTGTAAGTTTGTTAGACAATCCCTTTCAACAAAAGACAAACCACGAACAAGTCGGATCATGCAGACAAAGAGCTTTGTAACGGTCTCTCCACTATGAAACCGTCCTTGAGCCGTCAGCTTTAGTTGAACCCCAAAATTGTAATAGGACGAACGCTATCCCCGACCCGAGGCTTCTTATCGATGACAAGCGTGGGTATGCCCATGTACTTTAAGCGTGCCGCGGTCTCAAGGCCACTGTGTCCTGCACCGATGACGATCACAGGTTGGGTCATTGCTCGCGAACTCAGTCTCTTGACGCCGCTTCTCCTCCCAACTGCCATGATCGGCCTCTTTATTTCTAAGGGGACCAAGCTTCCGTAGAATCAGTAAGTGCTCACAAAGGAACGGGGACGCGCACCTTTTGAGGGAAATCGATCAACGAATCAAGACAGGTCAAGCAGAGTGTAGGCCTTCCACTTTGAATCTGGAAGGGGAACGAGATAAACGACCCCAGTACCCTTGCCATGCTTGGTGCTGAAACCAAAGCAAAACCGCAACCAAGCAAAATCAGGAAAAACTTTTTGCAGCACAGGTTCAGTCAAGGGCTCCTGTAAGAGACACAGTTCGTGAAGACCCGTAGTAGCGAGACGAGCATCTAAGAGTTTCTTGATGTCATTCCTTCCTTTGAATGTCCTGAGATCCCAAGTCAGTGCGATCACGTCCTTCCAAAAGCCATCCTCGAGAAAGAGGTCGACAATAGCTGCGGTATCACTTTGAGTTATCGCAGCAGAGAAAGCTTTGAGCCACTCGGCGGCTATCTCAGACGAGGAGACATTGGAAGGATCAATAACTCCCAGCCTATCCAGTGTGGGTAAGTGTTGGGGAAACGGGTCAGTCGCCATACTGAAAACCGGGATGTGGGGAAGAGATTGGCTTAGATACCAATGCCAGACCCTTTAAACCATTCTGGTCTTTAACTTCAATTATGCGGCCCAGGGCGGGCCAGGCTGGCACTAGTATTAACCCCGCATCATAGATCAATCGATCACATCACATAGTCATGATCTGACAAAAACATAGCAACTAGACCAATGTTAGTAATGGGAGCAAGACAATTGACTGCGGACTTGATGAATGAGAGGTCCAACTAGCTAGTAGCAGAGGTAAAGTTTATGATACACTGTTTGGAGTGCACGTGCAGCTGAGCAGTACTCGGCAGCAGTGGCAAAGCTTTTTTCCGTCCCTTTGAAGGACTTGTCCCCTGACAATTCGAATATCATACCATTAATTTAGAACCGTACGTAGTAGCAACGCGTTCGTCTGAATCACTGCAGTCGTCGTAGCAGTATTCCTCAAATGCCCATTGCTTATTACACTAAAGCCTCGAAACCAAGTACCGAGACTCTGAATACATACAATATAAGTCTACACACAATCTACAGTCTATTGTCTATCGGAAAACTATAATGAATGGGGATGCGAGTTGGGGACGGAATAGGGAGGCGAGATGAGATGAATAATATTATTTTAAGTTTGTGAAACGACGAGGTGGAGTTCAAGCCAAGGTGCCAAGGAGACAGCAGCGCGATGCGAGGAGCACTCACAAACGTTACGACCCCTCACCGCTATCCATCCTCCACCGAGGAATCGGCACCCTCAACCGCACTCCGTCCCGCGCCTCGTGTGGATTAGAAGGAGGCCTGTCATGTTGAATTGGATGGAGACCGTCATGCATGCTAGAATATCGCCCGTCATGCAAGATATGATGCAACCCGTCTTGCAGGATAGGATGTCGCCCGTCACGAGGAGAACGTCCACCATCGCGAGGAGAATGTCTCCCTTCCAACGCACGCCCCCATCTCCCATCTAAACTCAAATGTAATCCAGATCCCAACCCATCGAAAGGACTAGACCGTCGCCTCTCCTGTCGCACTCGAGATCCAGCAGCCTCCTCGTAACTCGGCAAACCCGCTAAACTCGACAGTGGAGGGACACATCCCTGAAACGACACGCGATAGTCGGGCGCTGCATTCGCGTGCACGTTTTCACCATCTAGAACACCACTTGCATTCCCTTCTCGAACACCTCCCACACTCGCTTCAACCCCATCCACCCCATCCAACTCCTCCCCATGCGCCCCACCACCACCACCACCACCGCTCGAATTTGCCTCCGTAAATCCCCTCGCCCAAATCGTGCTCTCCGCGATCTCAGCGGGAGGTGTACGAGGGCTATGCGGCGAAGAATGCGCACCGCTGAAATAAGGCGTCTGCGCTCCACTTCCGCCAATGCTAAATGCAGCACGCGGATGTGAATATCCTCCCGTATTCGAGGTCAGTCCTTGTGGGTATTCGAGTGGTTGGAGTGGCGATACCAGATTCCCGAATGATCGTGAATGGGGATAGGCTCCTCCTCCACCCATACTCACACCACCAGATCCAGGTGTGACAGATACCCCTCCATGCCCAGACACCCCATACGACCCACTGACGTTCGTCATTCCAAACCCGTGTCCACTGGTCATCCCCGCAAGACTCGAATGACTCCCGGTCCTTGAGCCCCCAGTAAGCCAGCCAGAAGGAAGAGGTTTCATTGCAACCGTCAGCAAAGTGCCTTGCGTACGGGATGCAGGCGGTGAGTGAGTATACGTTTCAGGGCCTGATACCACCGGAGGTCTATGTGTGTCTGAACTAGATACTGCAGCCTGAGCAGGTCTGTGCGAATCTGGGACAGAGATAGCCACAGGCGGCCCCATTGCTCCCCGCACACGCCGCTCTGGACTAGGCGCGCGCGAAGCAATTCGGCTTGGGACTTGGCTCGTGGGATCAGAATTCGAGTGCGGCGATCGTGGATGAGAGAAGAGTTCAGAATTGATCCAATCGAGTACGCTGTGTGGGAGGGTGTGTGCATGTGGGTGTGGAGGCGAACTCACTCCTGGACGCTGTGGAAGGGATGTGCTGGTTGCACTACCTGGCGTGGGGGAGATGTGTGGTACTGTGGACATATAGGGGTTGACGACGCGCATGGTGGATCCGGCGGGTAGGAAGGCATTGGCGACGCGGTCCCTGACATGAGCGGTGTAACTTGGGAGTGTCTCACCTTCCTCCTCGTCATCATCTCTTTCTCCGAAAATGCCTGCGCCAGAGCTCTCGCCTTCACCTTGGACGTAATCTCCCAAGACGACGCGGCGGACCCAGCGCCCACCAGCGCGAGCTTCTGGGAGGAGACGACCATCGAGTACGGTTATGGGGAGGCTGCAGCGGAGTTCAGAAGTGTGCCCATCGAGGTTTGACATAAGGATGGACCAGCGGATTCGGTGCGAGATGTGGATTGGGTCGAGATGATGAGACGGTGGGAGATTTGGTGGGAGGGTGAGGGAGAGCGGAGAAATGAGGTCTGTTGAGGTAAATTCGTCTGAAGCAGGGTCTGGAGGTTCGTCGTGGGAGAGTGAGGGATCATGTGAAGGAGCGGAGGAGGAGCTTGCGGTTGGCTGAGTGTGGGAATGAGAGGAAGACGAAGATGGTGTGCTTGAAACTAGATGGAGGGATAGATCAGGTGGATTTAGACTTGGCGGTCTATCCTCCTGAGAAGGGGATGCGGGCACACTAACACCGCTAGCGCCAAGGGGATGCAATGTAGAACCTGAGCCGAGGGGTTGCCTGATGCCATACCAACTTTCGCTGACAAGCTTGAGTTTGCCATTGTCGACCTCGTGTTTTGTAGCCACAACGGATCTAGTGTGTTCGGTTCCCCTTGAAGGGATCTTCACGGTTTCGTTAAGGTTGGTGAGGACGCTAAGGACACGGACACCTTTGGTGAGAGGGATAAATTTGCAGAGGGCAGTGAGGGTATCGCCAGCAGCCCAAGCGCGATGGGGGAGGACGAGAGTGTACATGAGTTTGTCAGGCCATGTGTTCTCTATTTCAAGTGTCTGCTGATACTCGAGCGAGTCTGCTGCAAAGCTCCGTAGTAGGGCGACGGGGTGGGATGCGTGAAGGTTGTGCGCGAGACCAGGACGGACGGCAGTTGCGCGAAGTTTGTAGGAGATGAATGATGAGGAGGTACTAGTGGAGGGGAGGAAGATTGAGGAGGGGAGGGCGCCGCCGAGGGCAAGCGAGAATGGGAAAAGGTGTTTGCCTGCTTTTAGGGTGTGAGAGTGGCGTTTCTCGCCTTCGAGGAAGGACCAATCATATGTGCAGAGGCTGTATGTCTGCCCAGATGAGTTAAGGTGAATTCTAGGTAGATTTTCAACCAAAGAAGAAGGCGGACATGAAGGAAAGGACGTACGGTTCGTGAGGAGGAGGCGGCACGCGTGTTTTGCCACGAAATTGAAGATTTATTTCTTTGATGGATGTCGCTTCGGAGAGAGTGAGGACGACATGTCCAGAAAGCAAGGCAGGTTCGATGTCTACCGCTGTGCCCTTTAGTGCAAGGACATCAGAGTCCAGGACTATGTCTATGCGAGACTTGTCAGGTGGTGGGTGATGTGACCTGTCTTGGTGGACCATGTCGTCGTGTACGCGACTGAGAGCGGCGTGAAGAGCTGCGCTGAGATGGTCATCTACAGGAGTAGAGGGAGGTAGCTGGGGAGAGGACGGGCGTGTTATACTGAATGCCATCTTGGCGGAGAGACCCTGGTTGGGATGAGTTCCTGTAGATTGGAATTTCAGGAGAGTTCAATGCTACAGACGTTAGGTTCAAACTGACCGTCTAGCAACCACTCCTAGTCTTGGGGACACCAAAAGTTTCTAACAATTGTGAGCGACAAAAGAGACATCGACCGGGCGAGGCTCGAGCCATTCTTATAATAAAACTCACCCTTCAAATATTGTCGTTCGTCCGAATGTTGCGGCACAGAACGAGCCGGCTGCAGATACCTGATCCGGCTCTGCGAGATCGACGGCCCTTGCACACGGCAGTTCCCGAACACACAGCTTGTCTTGCTCCTGCTCAAATGGAATTGCCATTGATATCGGCCTTCGGTCCTGCAGCGGTTATCTCTCGCATTCTTCCCATCGTCATTTACACCAGCGCAACACTTGTCTCGCCTGGGCTCTAGGTCGTCGCGTGGGCCAGGCTAGCTAATAGTGCTACTACCATGTTCGCATAAAATGAAAGGCACATCCGTTGGTAGCCGTCAGTTCGACATCGATGCACCATTTGCATCAATGAGCACTGGTGTTACTTATCAGTAAGTGTTATCTAACTTATCTTACTGGCGCTAATCTTTGGCGCGCGTCTTCCATTTCCAAGATCTCGGTATCTCGCCAACCAATCCAGTTGCTCCTCCATTCCATTACAAAGTCTTACACCCTCGAACTTTCCATCACTTCGATTCGAGCCCAGGCCCCTCGGAGCTGTTCACCACTGCAACGTAGCACATTCTATGTATGTTTTTAATCTTGTCCTTTGTCCGGTAACTCACACGTTGGCCAAGGCCGTGCTTATCCAGTTATTCCACCCCGATTCGAGTTGCTATAGCCCAGTACCTCGCTGAGGCAAAATGACCGCGCGCTCCCGAATTTTCTCCGCAGTCTTTGAGAGTCTTTGGTGTGCCAGCACACCGCGATACTCCTTCTAGCGATGCCATCTCATCTCTACTGGAGATCTACATCAAGTCTGGTATGCTACGGCAGTGCAAGATTTCACAACGACATACTCATCCTATTTCACATTCCATGATACTATATTAAGATCGTATGTCCCTCTTACTCCCTTTCCTTCATTCTTTGACTACAATTCTGCCACTGGTCGTCTACTCACTGGATCACATTTGTTATCTGTTGCGGTGTTTTTATTCCATGCACAGTATGGTTCTTTCTTATCAATCGTCATGGGCTTCGCGATGCCACCGTTCTTGTGCGCAAATCGGTATTCTGATTCGACGAGTTGATGTCCATTGACAAGCGAGACATTTGCGATAATCGCCACACGAGGATTAACGACATGCCCGCCACCGAACAAGGTAAGATCGCACATTTGATGTGTGTCAATCTCACGCTCGATATGTAGTTGATATGCGTTGATGAGCTTTTTTTAAATTTTGACATGTGTTACAAAGCCTGCATACCGCGAGCTATGCCTCATCCTGCAGCAGTCGTGCTCTGGCTCCCCTGGATTGGTTCAGACGTGGTTTGAGCACTCACCGCTCAAGGGTTTTTAAAACCCTCCATATATCCAAGCCCCTTGAGTAAAAATGCATGAAAGTAAAACGCACGAGGTTCGACTGCTGTGATCATTTCAAACGTGAATGATCGAGACTGACGAATTGTGAACTCGACAGAATTCATTGCGGGCTGTATGAATTGATGCTACGCCAGGCACATCATAGACGACTCTAAATTCCGTGACTCTAAGTTTAAACAAAACTCTATGTTTGCGCCTGCGCCTGCGTTCGGACTACTTCGGACCTGTCTTTCTTCGGAGATCGCTCGGACATTGGGATAACACCAATTTGCGTCATCGGGAAGAACCGGAAAACATGTTGCTCTCGTCTTCTCAGTGGCTGCTGAATGAAACTGCTCACCACTACAGTTGGACGCTGTGGCCCTGGAGATCGTTTGTTATCGGGTTTTATGTGCATCTCTCCAGTTATCCATACTAGTGGGGCGTGGCTAGCTGGAAGAGGTGCACATAAAGACTATTGGCAAGTCCTTGCAAATTTGTTGGAAGGAATACGATCGCTATTATCTTAGGATTTGAATCATTGCAATATAATCTACGTCTAGAATTTCACCCGCAAGGTCTGGACGTTTACTCTCATAACGGAAGCAAAGCTGAAAGCCTGTTAGCAGACGCGAATATTGCAAGTTTATATTACAGGAAACGATATACAGATGTTCATACCGTGACACACACGCGTGTGCATCATGCAAGAAAGTGATCACCGTCTTCGAGTTCAAATTCTGCGACTTGCGCGGCGCTTTGTACCATTGAAAAGGAAGGACTATCCCAGTATTGTTTCTGTCAGACTGCAGAATACTAAATGCTTGCACCAGACAACCCCATGAGATGATTATCCTTGCGATAGCGTAAATTTCCCCATACGACACCCACCGACAACAACGAAGGCTCCCTGTTTCATCTTTCATCTTCGTTTTAGTCCGGGTTTACCGCAACGTGTTGAACCGCTGACATCTAGAAGGTGACGTGGTGTGTATCGCGGGACGGGACGGGCAACAGCAGGCAATAGCGACCACACATTAGGGATCCATTGACCTATTCTTTCTCCTTATGCAGTAAGTTCCAGCTTATCCGGAATCCATCGGCGTTTTACCTGCTTCCGATTCTGCTTGCGCAGTATTGTCCTGCTAAATACAATCATTTGGTGGCTCCAATGGCAGCAGACACTGTCAAGTCGAGGATGACATGTGATAATACAGATGCGCGATATTTCCCGATGTTTAACAATGCGTGGAGACACGGGTTCCAAAGTACTGCACGCGCGCATGATATCGAGAATATTCAGATTCAGATCGACGGCACCACGGTTAAGTCTCACGAAATACATACGTAGCTGACCTGCATGACGTGAATCAGAAGACTACAATGAGGATGATAACATCTTGATGAGTTTGAGCGATATTTTTACACTGATGCTGCTCATTCGTCGAGGTTGATTGCGCGGCCAAACCTGGCGTACAGCGTAACTTTTAGTTCCTTCATCTCCTTTTCGCATTGTTCTGCGCCTGCTGATAGCTCTAAGACTTGAGCAGATAAAACGGCCTGATCCTTTTCGAGTCGTTTCATCGCGCGGGGTTGGGGAAGGTGAAGGAAGGATTCACCGATCTTGTATCTGGTCGTTTGGCCAACAAAGTTAGTCCTTCTTCTCGCGCGACACGATCTTCAGACGCACAACACACTGTCATCCTCATCAGTTAGCTCGAGCTCTGTAGAGAGGTCATCCAATGCTTCCTTCTCTTGCTGAAAAATATTAAGAGACTAGAACAAGTGTTCAACTTACCAACACACCTTGAGTTCCTCGAGTCGCTCCTCTATGCTCCTGAGACGAGTGTTTAGCTTGGAGAAGGTATTGATGCGCTGCTGATCCTCTAAAAGGGCTCAATCGACTGGCACCCTGAGCGTAAAAGACTCAGGACGCACCCCATGTGACCTCAGTGCCATCATCGTTCTCCTCCTCCTCTGCAAGCTTAAATGCATTTATTCAGTGATCCCTGCTTCATGATTAAGTGTCAAAGAAATACCATCCGCATGTTGTTCATGTTTACTTGGTGGTTCGGAAGCACTTGGGAAATTGATCGGCCATCGGCTGAGGCCCGAGAGTGACAGATTGTCAATTATAGCTCTTGAGTGAATTGTCGAAATTCACAGGAGGCGTCATCACTCTTCAACTACTGCGAATCGCCCGCCTGTCGATTTCAACTTGAAATGTCCTTTATCCAGCTAATTCTGCAAGATCCGATGATCGTTAGAGATTTCTTACGGACCAGGACACCATTCGAGACAGCAAAGACAGCACTGTTCTGTTATGTCGTCATAACTCAATCCTTGAAGCTCTGCAGGCATGTCCGAGCTCGAGGCATAACTGACTCTCTGAAAGAGTCCTTGTCATGGACCTACAGAGTGCGTGGCTTTTTACTGAGTGTCACTGCTATGAAAGCTGACCGAAAGACAGCAAATATTACTGCTAGCGTTGAAAGTACCCTCAGTGCAAAAGGAAGTTCAGCAGCAGATGGACCAGGCAAGACTGGATATTGAGGGCAAGCTTGTACCCCAGGGAGCCGATGTGACGCGGCACCTTGTTCTCCCAGATGAAGGAAAAACAATGGCCTGGATATTAGCAGAGATGGAGAAGATGGATGGCGAAATGGGTCCGCATGCTGATTGGAAACATGGGAAATTATCAGGGGCAGTCTACCGTGCGTCAGACGTCTACTATCATTGTCATTTCCTCTCTCACCCTTTTTAACAGATGGGGGAGAGGATTTGTCAAGAGTTATTGTCGCTGCTTTCGAGCGTTACACAGTTTCCAACCCCTTGCATCCGGACGTCTTTCCTGCTATCCGTAAGATGGAAGCTGAGATCGTCTCTATGTGCCTACGGATGTACAATAACCCGGATGGGGCTGGTACCATGACCTCAGGCGGTACTGAGTCTATTGTCATGGCTGTCAAAACCTACAGAGACTGGGCGCGAGAAGTGAAGGGTATCACGGAGCCTGAGATGTGGGTATTGGTGTTCACAAATCGTGAGGTTACTCCTGATGATGATATTTCAGGATCGTTCCAGCAACCGCCCATGCTGCTTTTGACAAAGGCGCGGCGTACATGAAAATAAAAGTGCATTTGATTCCAGTGGACCCGGTAACTCGAAAGGTTAACATCAAACGCGTTCGTAGAGCCATGTGAGTGTCGCCTCCTACGTCAATGACATGGTGCTCAGATAATTTCCAATAGCAACCGGAACACAATCCTTGTAAGCATATCTTCTATTGTGGTAGTAGTATTGAACGCTGTTGTGCAGCTTGTAGGATCAGCCGTCAATTTCCCGGATGGAAACCAAGACGACATAGTTGTTTTGGGTGAACTTGCTGCAAAGCATAATATTGGTCTGCATGTCGACTGTTGCCTTGGATCCTTCATTGTGCCGTTCCTTGAGAAAGCAGGTCTTTCTGACGGAGAAGACGGAGGCGCAAGGTATAAACTCAGTCCATTCGACTTCAGAGTCCGTGGAGTTACTAGTATCAGTTGTGATACTCATAAGGTAAATTGTTGTCATATAATTCAGTTGTATGTGATTGATGAAGAAGTTTCATTGGCATAATAGTATGGTTTTTCACCCAAGGTCAGCCCTCGTTCATGCGCACCTCGTAAAAGCTAATTACCTGATCTTATAGGGGTCTTCCGTAATCATGTATCGTGATGCTGCGTTACGGCGTCATCAATACTATATCACACCTTACTGGACAGGTTCGTAATTTCCTGGCAAATGTTTTTGACCAGCTTCAGTTCTTCGCAGGTGGTGTCTATGCCAGCCCAAGTTTGTCAGGATCCCGGTATGTTGATTCTTAGCTCCGTCATTTTTGCGACTGACTTTCCTTGCCCTTAGGCCTGGCGCATTGATCGCGGGAACCTGGGCGGCGATGCAATACATGGGCTCAGAGTACGTGTCATTATTTTCCCCTCGATTTGTTCCTGTAATCCGTGAGCCCATTTCTCAGTGGTTATCTTAAGTCGTGCCGCGAAATTGTTTCGTGCGCACGTACGATTGCCAACACCATTACAAATTCCATCCCGGAACTGTATGTACTTGGCTCCCCGCCCGCTTCTGTCGTCGCATTCGGGTCCAAGTCTCCTGAGTTGAACGTCCACGAGGTCGGAGACGCGATGTCGAAAAAAGGCTGGCATCTCAATGCGCTGAGTGGACCGGCTGCGGTACACATCGCATGCACGGTAAGTTTCTCGCTTTGTTCTCCGCAGCTATTGGGACTGAATCATGTGTTTACCTGAAAGCGTCTTACGCTCCCGCTTGTTGATACGTTCATTGCGGATCTCAGGGATGCTGTGCAGGAAGCTAAGTCGGCGCCATCTGGGAAGGGGACGATGGTCATGCTGTACGGTACGTCTCAAAGATTAATTGATGTTATTTCGTGAAGTTTCATGACTTGACAATCATGTCTGCAATTCGCATCTGCTGCTTTGTCTTATTACCTCACCTGTTTTCTGCTTTGTGGTCACAATCATGATGGATGTATGGTCTGACCCACCCTTTTCAGGACTTGGTAAATCCAGCGCCATCGGCCCAGAGTTGGTCAGCGAGCTTGCTACGATGTTCTTGGATACATTGTACAAGGCGTAAGGCAGTACTCTGACTTTACTGCGTAGACACAGTAGTCTCGTACATGTGGTTTGCATCTTTAGCATCTCGCAAAGATGTATTGTAATTGATTATAGGCGCCCTAGCAAAAAATGCAATGGCACTTCGTATGGAAATCTTCGGGGCGTTGAGCCCTCTGGGAGAAAGTCTTGTGTCCCTCATTGGTTTCAAATAAGGCGTATTGTGATCATGGTCAATTGTAGGCACAAAAGTGTGAGTTTTGCTGGTATATGGCAGTGTTCAATTGTATCCGATATATGGCACTGTCTCTTTCCACTAGAATGGGGCCGAACTTCGTCCGCAAAATAACAAAAATTGTACTGTATGAGCACGAAACAGTGTTCTTGCCGACAGGTGCAATGATGGAACTGACATATGCACCAGCATAGCTTCATATTAAACTGAGCCATACGAAAGAACTTCAGCTTGACAATCTAAATAAGAATATACTGCTGTTAGTTCCGATGGAACACACTGTTAGTGTCAGTACATTTAGCATTTATGCATGCAAATCAGTCGAAGTCCATGAAACGATGACAGCTACCTCTCATGCCTGCAAACTTGTTCGTGGACTGTTGTGAGATCAAACATTAAAGACATTGCGGAACCACCTACTGTGGGACTTACACTACTTCACTATTCAATGTGTACATCGCACTATCGCGAGCTAGCGTTCATGGCCGAGAAAGAGTTAGGTTGTTGCGAGACTTCGACGAACTCGCTGAGGACTCATCTATCTGAATATTTGAGAATTGAGGATGAAAGGTTGGCAAATATGGTCTGGGAGACAGAAATGGTGAAAAGAAAAGAAAAATGAAGTAGAAGATATCGGGATGTGGTCTGATGTGGTACTGGTGGTTGTGCGAGTCAATGCACGATTATCATCTGATAGGTACCCAATATGTACATAAATTCCCATTGTGTACATACAACTTTTTCAGCCAGTTCCAGTTTGACCTTGTAAATAATCGAGGTAACCATATTAACCATATCTTTGTTCGCCGCCCCACTAATCCCAAGCGCATGATGGGACAAATTCCCACTCTGTATCACGGTTTCTTGTCTGACTTATTTGGCGTTATGCCGCAAGATGGCCCTTGTTCCATAAGAGTCATCGAAGGAGCTGTTACGCCTCGGGCTTGTCCAGCAAGGCCGAAGAGGGTACACATACTTGTTCTCAATCACATCCGACGCTTAGACCTGTGTTGGATCAATTTGTTCCAGAACTTTTCGATTTACTATACACGCCTGCAACGAGAACATCCCAAAATCGTGTTGGAAATGAGCTGCCGGCATCGTGATCGCCAACGAGGCAGCCGATTTTGGCGATACAAGCGCTGGACAATGGTATATCTAGCCCGGACACTGTGACGTTATACAATTCCAACATCCCCCACACGCTCACACCCACCCCTCGAATATGACCGGAGTCTCAAATGATCCAAGTTGGTGGCCGTACATGGATGCACTACTTTTTTGTGCCTATTGGAAAAGTTTGGTGTATCAATCGGTGATGTCTCAATCTAACATCGACTTGCATTTTGCAGTTGCCGCCGGCGCCATGGTGGTATATGACTTGTGTGAGCAGGACGTTGTTCTGAAACTGCTGCCATTCTTATGTTATCTGCAGTGTTAACAATTGGACAGGAGGTAGGTTGACCTCATCGTCAGAGCAACCGACTCGCTAAGAATGACGTTATAGATTGAACTGATCTGGGTAAGTGATGAAGTCTCATCTTAACAACAGGAGAATACAATGAATTCGCGACAGAGGCAACGTTGGTCTCTAATGACTGTGCTGTATCTAGGGGTTCGTACCTCATATTATGCTATAACGTGGTTGGCTGTTGTGCTGATCCCAAAATGTTCTAGATGCGCTATATTGGAATACTTTATTCTGTGTATGTATCGAGGCCAAAAATTGGTGTTGTGCTAATAGCTTGTCTCTGACGATTAGTGCCAATGTTCTGTGTATGTCTCATATGCACCGTGTTCAATTTTTCTGACCGACAGCGCACAGCAAGTGCGCCATTTGTTCCGGTGACAGATGCAGTGAGTATTTCGCAACCATTTATTCCTATCCAATCAATACACTCATGTAGGGGTGAGTGAGATCTTGATCATTGAACTCGACTGAACGTAATGACTACACAGGTGTGAGTCGAGTGTTTGATCCTAGTACGAGGTGATCACTGATTGTGTGTTTCAGGCAATATTATGTTTCACGGAATAAATGCGACAAATGTAGTCCTAACTGCTATGCTGGGCGGTGAGTTGCAAAATCTCAGTGATATTGACTCGATTGAAAGATGATACAAGTCGTGATGATTGCTCGGTTACATGCCATGTATCAAGGATCCAGAACCATGCTTATCTTCCTTGTTATCATCTTCCTGGGCATTATCATCGCCAGTGGAGTACTCGTGGCCATCACACTCACGATTCTCACAGGGGGTAAGTTTTACTTGTTGACTTGCAGAGCACAGCTCATTTGACAAACACCAGAGGAGGTCATACTCTCTGGCATCCTTGACTGCGCTTATGGCTACGATGGGGATGTCCACCTTCTGATCGCAATGGTTTGGATGCTCAACACTGTTTGGGAGGTCCTCGCCCTGTGTCTTTCGGTCTGGATTGCTGTGAAACACTTCCGTGACCTGCGACGTTTCGGCCCATCGACAGGATCGACGATCGGGGACTGTTTCAGAGCGCTGATAAAATCTCACGTGCTTTATTTTGCGAGGTGAGCTTGTAATCGAGAAAGTAGTCATCTTCTCAAATTCCGCACGTGCTAGCTTTGTCGGTGTTTCTTTCACCTCTCTTGGCTCTGTCACTCCGCTCGCGGTGCGCCTGCCTGTCGCTGACATTTACCTGTACCAACGACTCATCATTTCTATAGAGTTCATATTTTATTGAGTCAGTACTTTTTGGTACTCTTCAGATTGTAACGGCCCTGCAGATGTTCGTGTTGGGACCGCGCCTGATCCTTAGCGTTCGAGAATATAACGCAAAACTTGTTGCGCACTCCGACGCAGACACTAGCATGAATTCGATTGTTTTTCAGGAGCGTGTACATGTATCAACTAGCAGTGCTGTGTAGGGAAATACTTGCTGAGCATTCTGCAGGGAGGAGAAACTTGGTCCAGAATTTGTCGTAGTATTTATTAAAGATATGGTGTTTCGAATCAATTAATCACTGCTGGATGGAACCACCCACCCACACTTGAACTGACATGTCTGCAACGCCTAGCAACCTAGTCCTTCATATCCGGTACTGGGTGTGCCTACTGCTATCGACAGTCTGTCAAACTCAAGTGCAATGGCTGTTGACTCTCCTTCCCCACGGAAACCGGCTGGCTTTGACCTTGTGCTCTTAAATCAGATGTCTCCCCAATAACTCGATATCACACCTCCTAAATGGTGCAGGACCGTCGACAGTATCCGCACAAGATGGGTGTACCCCTCCTTCTGCTCCTTTGTTGTCCCCAGCGATTGGAGTTGCGCTTCTAAATCCATTAATAGTACCGCCTCCCCGCACGCCCTTACTAGGTGAAAAAGCTTCAATAAAACATCAGCAAAAGACTTTCCACATGTTTCGGCGACTTTTGATGATGTACTGCAATATCCATTGGACAGGAATGGACTCGGACATCACGACGCGAAGGGTGAAAACGGACGTTTAGGGGAAATTGACTGAATGCGGGATGTCACGTCTTAATGTTAAATGTGTCACGTCACCTTCCAGTTGACAGCGGCTTTGATCTCGAACTCTAGACTGGTGACCAGCCCCTCCGAGTCTATATGTTTGTCCATCACGCATTCTATCATGTCTTGGCTGTTGCGGTTTCCACGTTGTCATTCTGCGATGCTATTGAGACTCGCTCAAAGGTACAGTCACACCACTCTGATCAACGTGAAACAACCTGCTGCTTAACATACAGTACACGCTACCCCGAGCTGTATTCCGCGGGGAGTCGGGGGCCATCTAGAGCAGCCGAATTCACAGCTCTGACATCAGCTTGAAATTCACAGTGGGATATGGGGATATGAAAAAGATTACTTAGGACCTTCCGAAGACACCCACTTACTCTGCGTCACCAACATAACGGCTTGGAGCTCCTTGTGTGGAAATATGAGGGGGAAACGAGCGGATGCACCTTGAACTTTGTCGCGATTGTCATGGAATAAATCAATGGTGGTCGGCGTAAGTGTAAGGTCGCTCTCGCCATCTCGAGTCCTTACCATTGCGTTTGCTTGTAAAACAGGTAGACCATCAGCATGGTGACCACGAATAGAAAACTCAGTTCTCAAGCTCGAAGTGCGTTTTGACCTCAAGGTCTATAATATAATGATGTTATCACTTCAGGTATTGAACAAGATCTGAACATGGTTTCACAAGCATACTTATAATTAAGCTATGAAACATCTACAAGCGAGTTTCTTTCCACGTGAAATTCCATTCTGAGAGTTTGTGTGTATCTCCTTGAAGTTGCGTTGAAGTTTCTCTTCTCTTTCGTCCCCTCCGAGTGATCATTGCACTTGCGCTTGTAAAGACAGCGACGAGAGAAGTTAGAACTTGCACCTCGAACGATGACCGATTTCGTGCACAAGTTTGGAGTCGCCGAGGGCTATTGCCATCATCGCTGCATGGCCCATGACACTAGAGCGCCTTCGGGTCATTCTGAAAGGCTCGCAGCACGAATGAAGAAAAAAAAGAAGTCAAATACTTGTAACGGCTATCACGGCCTACGACAGTCAACACTCGATGAGATGATAATGTTGTTGTTCCTGAGCGTTCTTAATTTTTTTTGGATCTGCAGGTTTCTGTGGCATCATATTTGGTATCGTAAGTCTCATTGAACGCTTTGCAGCCGGTGAGGTATGCCAATTTACTGCCACAAAATACGCTGATACTCAGTTGGGATAGTGATCCGTTTGTTTGTGTGCCGATAGTTGGCGTAAAACTGTGGTCACCACGTGCTTTGATTGTTCCACATTGCATGCTTCCACAAGTTTCCCCTTCGTAATGTATACAAAGATATGGTGGCACAAATTGATCTCCACAATTACGCTTTGGGCGACGCGTCCACAGACAAATATTTGTTTTGGACCCGCCAGGTAATGCTTAAATTGTACGTCTACATCTCTTCCTGCTCATAACTGTTCATCACTTCATCATCATCATGCACTCTGACCGTCGCCTCCGCCTAGGCCCAAAGGTCACCGCTTTGCCCGACGTCGCGCCTCACCTCATCCCCATCTCCCCCAGCTCTGAGTCGATGGATGTAGACACGGCGAATCTGACTTCGAAAGCCACAACAGAGGTGCCCACCCCGAAATGCGTTAACGGTCCCTTTCGTATTTTGCGCCATTTGTCATCAGGAGGTTTTGCCAAGGCCATGGCAGCGCATGATATGGCATCAGATCGCTTGTTGTGTCTAAAGGTTTTCAAGAAGAACCGACTCAAGAAACATGGCACAAAAAAGAGTATTTTGAAAGAACTGGAGGTCTACAGGCGCCTCGCGTCCTCGAAGGAGTGCTGTCCCGCAATGATGTTCCTTATGGGACTAGAAATGTCTTTTCAAACTAAGGATCACGTTTGTTTTGCGATGGTATGTGCTTCTTCTCTGTGCGCTATTTGAGCTGGTTTAATCCGTTACAAATCCGTAGGATCTAATGTCGAGAGATTTATTGTGTTTCATAAAAAATGATTCTGAATACTGCCTCGAGCATGCTCGTAGGTGGATTGCGCAAGTAGTACGTAGGTGTCCCTCCTAGTTTTTCAATGTCTCACCCGGGCCACTGTCTTTGAAGGCGCTTGGCATTAACGCCCTACACATGATTGGCATCATTCACCGTGACATCAAATCAGAAAACATTCTAATAGATATACAAGAGAATGTGCGGATTGCCGATTTCGGGCTTAGCTACGTAGACAAGGAGCCAATGCCCTTGAGTACATGGGGGGGTTGTTTATCAGAAGTAAAGGGAACCATCTATTTTATGGCGCCTGAAATCCTGCGCAACGTGGAAAAAGGATCTTTTGCTTGGTATGGCGCGCCCGTAGACTGGTGGTCGTTCGGATGTGTTCTTTACGAGCTCGTTTCACCGCCGGAGCATAAGGTACGTATCGCATCTTACTTAGGTGTCATCTTAGTGATATCACCCCGCCAGGAGCTCTTTGATTCGGCGGATGACATAATGGATTATGTTTCGTGGCACCGTGACCTTGGGGGTGGCGGCTTGTTCCCTCCGTTTCAGCGGCTCGATCCAATTGCGGCCGATTTGGTTGCAGGAGTAAGCTCTTTCTATTATGTTATAAATCCATCACTCACCTTTACCGTGATAGTTGCTTAATCCCCTCACCATATTGCGGTACGGGTTCTACCAGGTTACCAATCACCAGTATTTCTTGAACGATGACGGCACATCGGAGTTCGACGACGCCTGCTCTCGCGGTATGTTTGATTAGACTTTTTGCAGTGAAGATTGTACTAACATCTAATGCAGCTGTTCAACGCGAAGTGCAACAGGATATGTTGCCACACTTGTGGGATGACTCGGATGAGGAGACTCGAACAGTAGAGATCTGGCACCCCCAACGTCCCGGGCGGCCGACGCACATTTTAAATATGGATTGGAAGAAGCCCATGCCGCGAACTGTTCATACACATTAACGTTGTTTTATGTAGCATGTTTAGTTCCATGCGTATGTCTGTTCACGTATATCTTCCTAATATCAGCGTTGTTCGCCATCTCAATTGAATATTGAGGACTAGAGCGAAGGGTTGGAAAGGACCTTGTTTACTGTTGGTACAAAGTTGTCAATGAATTATTCCCACGGACACTGCATGACTTTATCAATTGCAAGCTGTGAGTGACCTTGGTACCAGGTAAGCAAGGTAACCACTGGTGAAGGCACACCAAACCCCAAAGCGCTCCCGACGCCTAATTTTCCGCACCAAGATCACCAAAAAGGAACATCGACACGTCTATTGCAGTACCCGTCGTTTTCCATAACTCAATCTTCTACATACGACTAATGTACCACCGATATCAGCATGTGAGCCATCTCATTCTAAATCTATGTCCACAACTAGCCTTCAATTGAGTAACCTTCTTCAGCTTCCATTTTCAAGGGACCGTCGTTCCCCTCTGGTTTGTACCTATTTTATTGCTCATTTACCGAACCCTGTTATTGGAACCAATCATTGCCTGAACTCTTGCAGCTGCAATAGGAAGAGCATTCAGAGGGTGTTTGAGTGTCAGTTCTTCTCCATTTGACACATAATTCACAGTCCATCCTGGTCACCGCTTCCTTTTTTACGCACCAGAGTCTTGATATCGGTGCTTTCCCCAAAAGTAAGTACTGGGAGATTTGATCGAGAGCCAAGACTCGGGTCTTCCCAACCTGCGCAACACGCCATAACTTGAAATGTTCATTCATATCGTCATTTCGATGCCTATCCGGCTAGTTTCTGAGTCGAGCACTTTTTGATGTGTTCCATCTCGGCTTGAGCGGATGTATAAAGTACACAAGATAAGCTATCTCAGCTTCCATTCCAGAGGAACCGTCATTCCCTTCTGGTCTGTTATTTTCATTCCCCATTTGTCGTACGCTGATAGTACCAGTGTTAGAAGTGGTCGTAAATCGAATTCAGGTGTGGCAGGGCCTTGCAGGCCGTGGCGCTTGCCAATGTGCAGTTTTGTGCAGAATATGTTTGTGCATCTACGATGCTATGCTTATTCTTCCATAGGGCCTCGCTACCAGACATTCCTGTGCCTTGAGCGTCTGCATTCACAAACGGAGATCGTAGATTAAATTCGCCATTCTGTTTGATATGCGAATCGCGCCATGATGGTTTGATCGAGCAAAATCCATAGCGAGATTAGGCATAATACCACCACCACCCCTTCCTTTTGGTTCAATCAGCTCGAATGCTAGGCCTTAGGAGTAAATTAGGTGTATGTTTTTAGTTGTCACGAGTTCATAAGATCTGAACTCGGAGTAATGGTTCTAGGGCATTAGCTTTGCGAAATCATGATGGCGCTTTTGGGCGCCCGCCGGACCCTCCAGCCTTGCTCTCTGAAGGGGAAGGGAACCTGCTGCCGCGTGTCGATGCTGGCTGTTTACAACATATGCGTGCGTCTATTTACAACAGAACCACTGACTCCGACCCTCTGCCAGTGTGCTATGCTCCTGATCTTTATGTCACCCCCTACACTGCCCAAGACACAACAATAACGAATTGCTCGAGAATGTGATACATGAAAAGGTTTTTTATGTCGATAGTCAAGACTCTTGATCAAGATAACCTCGAACCCCGAGATGAAGATTTGGAAGTAAGCACACGGCATACATAGATTGGGGTCATCACGTCGCTATATCCTTAGATTCGAACTCACTAACTCGGTACCACTGAGAGCACAAGAGGGAATAGCCGTTTCATATACAAAGAACCGTACAGCACATGCTACACGCTACAAAGTTTGTCGTTTGTCGTATGTATGTATGTCAATGGCGCTTGCGGGGCGCAACATTATAATGAACACCAGAAAGAAAGAAAAATGGAACAGGATAAGAAAGACAAACGAAAGAAAAGGATAAAACAAAAATGGTACGCAAACTTGGAGGAGCGACGACTACAGTAACAGCATCAACAAACAAGGAAGCTTAGACATGAAAAAGAATATCATGAATATGTGATGTGTGCGCCCCGATATGTAGAACCAATGTACCGCCAAATACATGTGCGTACAAGAAATGAGACGATAAATGATGTATTTGGATATTTGCTCAAGACGCCGTTGGTAACAAAGCTAGGGGTCTTGGAGGCTTTACGCGGAACTCGCTGATGATGCATATGTGACTATCAAGCATGTTAGTAAACGAGGCTATATTCCAAAAGGCAGAAATGGGACTTACTCCGACGGGAAATGAGCATTCGGGAACCCTACCACTTTTTCCAAGTACCCTCTGTCCACTTCTCCCAGTACCGCATTCACAGCCAAATTTGCGGTCGAATACCATATATAATCGATCTCGCCTTGGTAGCTTGGTGTATAATTCGTTAACGGGGATTCACCCGCCGCCGCATTCGCACTCTTGAGTCCCAAACGATGCCGCAATCCATCCGTGGTGTACCGCCCGTACAGGTGACTCATGAAGTCTGGGTGGTCGGGCGGTACACTCCCATTCGCGAGGAACTCATACACACCCGAAGACGGGACGCTGTTGAAATCTCCGCAAATGATCAGCGGGATCTTGGTTCCATCGCTATAGACGGGCGCGCGGGGTGTATCCGGCCTTGGGGGCAACCGTGCAAAGTTCGCAGCGATCTTCTCAATCTCATCAACGAGGAGTGCAACTTGGACGAGCTTGACGTCACGATAGGCAGGATCCCAGTGAACATGGGCATTGGCGAGAATAATTCGAGTACCAGTTTCTTTCACCTCCAAAAGGCAGATAACGGCAATATGGTCCTTGCCTAGCACACGGTTGAACATGTCATCCGTTTTCTTGAAGTCGGGCCGCTGCATTGCGACGGTGCTAAATTCGATGAGGTGACGTTCGACGAGGGAATACCTGATAGAATGAATAAATAAATAAAGTCGACTTTAAGTCAACATGAAGAAGGCACTCACTTGTCTGCCTTGTAAAACGTCGCACACCCGTCAACCTGCCGACGATCTGCGTCACTCATCGTCTTATACCTACTCTTCGGCCAAAAAATTCCCTCATACCCTTGCCCCTGCAAATGCTTCATAAAGTAGTCCTCGTACTGTGCGCTATCCACTTCTTGCAGGCACAAAAAGTCGGTATCGTAATTCATTATTTCCGTCAATATCAATTCCTTTCTATAATCCCAGTTGAGCGCCCACGACGGTGTGTATCCGTACAGCCGCTCCGTCGCGTACTTCTCGCAAAGAATGTTGTAGCAGAGAGCACTCAACGTCTCTGTGGCAGGATCCGTGGCAAGAGCCTCGCGCTCTTGAGGCGAGATAAGGGACTTCCAAAGACGCTCTGGTGGAGGAGATGGGACAGGGCAACTATCGCGCAGGTGAGAAATAAGGGCGGGGGTGCCTTCCATCTGCACAATAACCTTAAGAGCCGTGTCCATGGGATTACCCTCGACACCGATTGTCTGCAGCTGGTGCAGACTACCCAGTTCAGGTGGCAGGGTCACAATGTGGTTGTCAAACAAGTATAACTCCTTCAGTTGGGTGAGCATGCCGAGCTCAGCGGGAACTGTCGAGAGGTTATTTCCACTGAGATCAAGGAGCTCAAGGTGGCGGAGTTTCGCAATTCCGGCGGGTATAGAGGTAAGGGCATTGTGGTTGAGATAAAGGTTGATGAGGAACGTGAACGTGAAGAGGCCAGAGGAAGGTGGGATGGTTTTAATATTAATGCCACCCATGTCGAGGGAGCTCCAGGTGTTCTGTGGGGGTTTGGCGGTAGGCCGCGGGGCCTCGGCAATAGGAGCAACAGTGGATGAAGGGTGATTAACCACAGCATTTGCGGCGCCTGGTGAGCTCTCGCCGGCACTCGAAACGGGGGTAGAGGATAGAGCTGGTGTTCCGGGTGGGTCTTTCAAGGAAGACTCTGTGATGTCAGTATTTGTGCTCGTACTGGGCTTGACAAGGTTGGGATTTGTGATAGGGATAGCGGATTTAACGACTGTGCGTGAGGCCATGGCACTGGCACGGGCACGGTGATGTGAAGACCGAGAGGACCTGATCATCTTTGTATGACGTATTATAAGATTTGATGAAACAGGGCACTGCTCGACGTACCTCGCACTTCAGAAGCTGCTGCTGCCAATGAGGCGTTATTATCTGGCTCCCCACACTTCCTGGTGAACCTTGGCCCATATGCTGTGGGTGAATGTGGCCATTGGGTGGGGAAGGGTAATGAGACAAAGAATTCTGGTGCTGGTGGTGAGGGAGCGGGGGGTGTGAAAGGGGGTGATGCGAGTGATGCTGGATAGGATTCACGGCACCATTTGTGTAGAGCGGGTAACCTGGGGATGGTGGGGGTGGACCTATGCTTTGCTGTGGGTGGTGCGTATGTGTGTGATTAACATTTCGAGACCAAGGGGACTGGTCTTGAACATTAATATGGTGTGGGTGGTTTGCGAGCTTGTGTGAGATTGCGGGAGACTGCGAAGGGTAGAACATCGCATCTGGGCCAGCGCAATATCACACGCAAGAAATATGCACTGCAAGCTCTACACGTCAGACGTCAGAGTTACACGATAATATAAACAGAATAAGAGAGACGGTTTAAGTGTCTTTCACTTTGTTTCCCACTGCTGTCGTCGTCGTGCTCGTCGTTGGCGTCAGTGGAGTCGGTGGAATGGACGACACAATAATACAAGTCAAAAGCTCGACCAGAGGGACACTGCCACTGTTACACCGGCGACGACGGACGGCGTGACCGGGTCACTTTTGTCTGCACAGCCACCGTTAAGTAGCCCCATCCTCGATCGCGAATAAGGGATTATGCTTGCTCGTACGATGCGCATTTATTGAAACTTATAAAACGACATTCGATTTCAACATTTTCTCTTCTCATTCCACCATGTCCATCTACCAAGCAACAACATCTGCGCCAGTAAATATCGCCTGCATAAAGTGATCATTAATTCTACTCATATGCTCAGACAAGATCTAATCTATTATATGATTATAGATACTGGGGCAAGCGTAATGAGTCGCTCATCTTGCCCACCAACTCCTCTCTCTCAGTCACTTTGAGCCAGGATAACCTTCGGAGCACCACCACTGCACGCGCTGATCCTTCCTTTGCTGCTGATTGCCTTTGGCTCAATGGCAAGGTAGACCCAATCAAAGCAGGTGGTCGTCTCCACACGTGCATCTCTGAAATGAAGCGTCTCCGCGCAGCCTTTGAAGCAGCAAATCCCGATCAACCAAAGGTACGGCCTCTCCACAGGCCCTCGCACAATGTTACTAACACTGTAACACCTAGATCGCCTCCTTCAATGTGCACATCTGTTCCTTTAACAATTTCCCCACCGCGGCGGGCCTTGCTTCCTCTGCTTCTGGCTTTGCAGCCCTCGTATATGCGCTCGCTAAACTCTACGCTCTCCCCCAAACCCCTGAAGAACTCAGCCTCATCGCCCGTCGCGGATCTGGTAGCGCATGTCGCTCACTCTTTGGTGGTTTCGTCGCCTGGGACATGGGCAGCGACGATGCAACCGGGCTAGACAGCAAGGCCCGTCAAGTCGCCGCAGAATCTCACTGGCCCGAGATGGAAGCCCTCATCTGCGTCGTCAACGACGCCAAGAAAGGCACTAGCAGTACCAGCGGCATGCAGCGCACCGTCGTTACCTCTGCACTCATCCAGCACCGCATTGGATCTGTCGTTCCCTCTCGCATGGCAGACATCGAGAGCGCCATTGCAGACAAGCGTTTCGGTGACTTTGCGGAGATTACCATGAGGGACTCGAACCAGTTCCATGCTGTCGCTCTTGACACTTACCCGCCTATCTTCTATATGAACGATGTTAGTCGCGCCATTATCGCTATCATCACCGAGTACAACCGTCTCTCGGAGCAGCCTAAGGCTGCTTACACGTACGATGCAGGCCCAAACGCCGTCATCTATACACTCACGCCCAACGTCCGTGAGATAGCACAGCTTATTCTGTACTACTTCCCCCAAGCAGAGAAGGTCGACATTGGAGGACAGGAAGTACGAGCTGCACTGCCAGAGGGTTTCAATGAGGCTGTTGCTAAGCGGTGGGAGGTGGGCTCTGTCAAGGGGCTTATTCACACCCGCGTAGGTGACGGCCCCCGGGTATTGAGCGACAGTGAGGCGCTGTTGAATGCCCAGGGCATCCCTAAAACGCTTGCTTGAGTAAAAATAGGACGGTCATGAATACGTGATCTTGTATCTTAGTGGACTAATTAGCATGTTGCAACAATAAATAGACGTACGCATCATCAAAATATCAGCTCGCTAACCCCTGCATCGCCCAAGATCTCGGATGAAATTGCCGCCTGCTTCAAAGTTGCACAAACGGGGCTTCGAGCTCCAAGCCTTCAGGCAACATACCGTATTCGCGGTGAATACATGATCTAATTGATGCCCTTTCCTCCAAGAACCAAGCTACGATGTGCACCAATTTGTGCGTGGGGGACGTGCACTCCAAAGATCGCTGAACATTGTACAAGAGAAGATAGCCTCCAATCTTGCTCCAATCACAACATGCATGCTTGGTCGGTCTGAACGCTTCAAATACCCTTGCCTCAATCGTACGAGAGTCGAATTCGTCCAGGACCATCTTCTCAAGCTCAACATTCAACTCTTTCGAATAATCTCGACATGCCAAACCTATGCGTTGTCTCAAACAAACCTACCAGACAAGACCGTAGTACAGATCCCCTCAAAATAAAAAAAATAAACACAACAGCGAAACAAAACTCATATCCCATCTTCCGCATCAACTACATCCAAAAGCGAGCCCATAGGCTGTTTCCCATCTTCCCCTACAAATTGCAACAAACTCTCAAATACCTCCGTACGCTGCCTGAACCGCTCAGGTGACAGTGGCTTCGTCGAAGCATCCCGCAACGCAGTCTCCTCGGGATCTTCTTCCATCAAAAGCACCGCGTGCCGCCGCTTCTGTCCACTAGAGGTGACAGCGGCCGACGTGCTCGCATCAAGTATCTCGTCCTCATCTTCATCATCTAATCGGCTCGTCCAGGCTTCATCTGGCGTGTTAGGGCGTGAACGTTTTTTCGGTGGCTCTTCAAGGAGACATGTAGTGGTTTCTTTAGGTGCGCTTGCAGACTCGGCGGAGCCATCATCCGTGGCAATTGAAGTCGAGAAGAGATGGCCCAGGAGTGCCCTGAATACACTCGTCTCTTCGGGGTTTGTGTGGTCCACCACTGCAGACACTTGCGTTTGTAGAAAACGCAGTGCTTTGACTGCGGGTTGTTCTTCGCACATCTCTCGGAATCTACGTACAATCAACATAAACATATCCCTTTGAAGAGCCCGTAACCTACTGCTGTTGTCGAATCTGGTATTTTGCTCGCCTAATAATCTCCTCGGGTGCCGCTCTGAAGAGTAAGCCCACATGCCATTAATACCATGCAGTGAAGCACAGCAACACTTCTCACCTCAATAGTTTCATAGTCCAAAAATCATCCAGCCTCGTCTCCTTTAATACCCTGCTTGGACGATCCTCGTCACTGCTCCGCGGACGCTCGCCATCACCACTTTCCTCTACCTCCGCCTCCACATTCTCCACCGGCATATTCGTCTCCCCTGCATTTCCGCCATGCATAAATACGCGTTTCATCCCCTCATCATACACTACTTGATGTGCATATCGCGGAAGAGGAACTTCTGCAGGCTCCCCGTCCTCCTGTACCATTTCGGGCAATATTTTTGTCCACTTCCCAGGTTTGGAAGGGTGGGTGTATTGATACACCCAATTTGGCGTGTCTGCGCGTAAGCTAGTAAGCGCACCAGTGGGTTGCGCACGAGTCAGCCCACAGAATCTAGATTAGGTTTTTGATTTAGAGCAGCCAGGAAGAAATGTGAGATCACATACACATAAATCTCCTTCAACCGTCCGTCGATAATTGCTCGCTGCGTGAAACATGCGTCGGGACCCCCACTTGTGCTGAAGTTGCTGAACAATTCCGTCACTGTGTTGCTCGCGATGTCGTAGGCGTACATGTCGGACAGATACTTATCATCACGCTGCCCTGCGAAAATAAAAAGAGTATGCGACATTGGGTCGAGAACCATTGAATGGCCTACCGTTCTTCAGTATAGTGGAGATGATAAGTTAAGACAGACTTACCAAAGCGGGGTGAAATGGGCGGCTGTACAGGCGATGATGTTGACAATGCAGGTTGGGGTCTGCAGACACAATAAGAACGATAAAAAACGACCAATAATGACGATACTCGCTGTAGGAGTTTCCATTTGCTCGTGCGGACGTTATAACTATACATGCCAGAGTATTTCGGCGAATCCCAATCACCATCAACCACTCGCCCCCCAGAAACGTACAATATTTGCGCCTCGCAGTCCATCACCATTTGGTGGTCGAAAATGAGTGGTGGACCACCGAAGCACTAGCATCATTCGTTAAGAAAAATGTAATGACAGCTCTACCACTCACCGCCGTATCAAATGACAACAGATCCCATTTTCCAACATCCAATCCTCGCGTATGATAACGGAAAAACTCCGAACAGTATGGTGTAGACTTAGACCCATCCGGTACCTCACCCGCTCTTCTCAATAGTTCTTGATTATCCTCCGGTTTCAAGATATCCCCATCGCCAAGTCGACCCAGGAGATAGATGCACCCCGACTTCGTGTCATATACCATCTTGTGACAAGACCTTGCAATAGGCCCGTTCTTCTCGATGGACGTGCTGTGACTTATCACGCGCCATCGCTCAGCACTTACGTCATACACCCAGAAATCGTCTAAGCTTTTCTGCCCGTCCCAGCCTCCAAGAAGGTAGATGAGGCCATTATCAGGGTCGAGTGCCATTGCATGGCCACCGCGTTTGCTCGGAGCGTCGCCGTCCGCGTCCACGCCGTGAAGACGTTTCCACTGCGAGTGTGGTTGACAAAATTGAATATAAGCGTCTAGAAGGCCAGCTGAAGATGCTTCGGAGAGAAGTGCTTCGGATTCAGCCCAAGTCCCTTGGAGAACAAGGCTCTTGTGCAGAGCTGTCACAATAGGGTGTTCGACCTGAATGTTCGAGCGCGCCAGGATGTTTTGATATGGTGTTAGCAACCTCCGCTGCCTCAGATGCTTGAGCACATGGCGAAGCACTACGGTTTCTCGGTACTATAATTGTCTGTTCAGTGAATACGTGTGTGATAGAAATGGCCCATCAAACCTCCTCGTATCGTGAGCGGATATTGTCGACGTATAGAGGATCGGCTATACCTGAAATAGAGACATACCAGATCGAAATATGAAAACTCATCCCATGCGCTCTAACGCGATGCGCGTATTTAGCAAATAAACAAATGCAATATGCCCACTCACGAGATTGGTACGATCTTGATGTACCGAATCGGAAAGCAGATGCCCTCGCTATTCACATGCTTCAAAGGAAACGTTTCGTAAATGGTATCGTCCTTGAGCTGAGTGTGCAACGCCTGCATCATATGGTGTGGATTCAGGCCTACATACACCCTGAACTCCCTCATGTTGCATGGATGTTCTGTTGAATCTATTCAGGGCCCGAATGTTGGAGGAGTGAGCTCACATACTCCTGTTAAACTTCATCCGCCAGACTTAGTTTTCGTATCGATGACAAGGTTGGTCGGCATCACCTTTCCAAATGTTATGCTCTCTTCATGTCATTAAGAGCGGGGTATGTCATGTCAGCGCGTGCGAGATTGTGAAGCGCAGCAGTTACTCAACTGACAACACTGAGTGTTTCTAACTTCAGCAGGATCCATTGCTTCGCTGTAGGTAATTGCTGTGCGCCACTCCATCTACTTGACGGGTCCTGCGGTGCGTCCACCAGTATGTTTTCCGGAACGTAGTTCCCGCTGTGCTCCGAGCATCCGACAATGGTGAAATTCATGGCCTGTGCAGGAGGCATGGTTGGTTGGCTTGAGGTCGCCCAAGCGGCAGACATTGTGGACGATTTGATCTTTGGTGAAAGTGACTAGCCTTGACAGTTGAGGATAATATGACTGAGTGCCACTGAGTAGAAAGGTTCCACACGTCGAGGTTGAGATCTGAGAACCGTATAACGCTGGCAAAACGATTGTCAACAAATGCGTACACAACTCATGACCAGTGCTACGACGTTGCACATGACCAACAGAAATCAATTATCAACGAATAAAGAACCCAAAAGTCAATCCGCCAGGCGTTAGTACGTAACAGCTACTGTACTTATAAGTTCGAGATAGCATCGTGGCCTTAAATCTACCGGTAAGATGAAGCAGGGTAATATAATCTACCTTCCCATGACAAATTGCTCTATGCAAAACCTAAGACTTCTGTTCGTCAACAGTCTGCATGATCCAAGCCTCGGAGGCGACAAACTGCTGGGTAGGGACACCCAACTCGAGGAGCTTGGCGAAAGCGGCAGAGAAACTGATACCGTATAAGCGTATGAATGCACTAATTATCAAGTGACGTACTCCTTGAAAAACAGGTCGACATCATCGGCGTAGGCCTTTGCGTATTTCTTGAAACTCTTGTCTTGTGTAAGAACATAGTCCGTTCTGAAAGCCTTTTAGTCGATGTTGATGTATACACAAAACAACATACGGGAGCATCATAAGCGATTTGGTCTTCTTGTCCTCAAGCTGCTTAGGTCCATTCCACTTCCTCCACACCCACCTGTCCCAACGGTACGTCAGCACTTCTACCTTTGAGAGGAGCTATATGCTTACTTCTCATCAAACAAGAGTTTGTAGTAGTCATTAGTGAACATGGTAGGAGAGAAGGTCCAAGGTCCATCATAACCGGAGCTGAATAGAACAAAATCAACAACAGAAAAGAAAATACTGCGGATGCTGTACCGGTCAGTGTGGCAACGGCCGAGAGCGTGGGCACCGCAGAGAGCAACAATTTCTTGGTCGTCGAAACTGCAGGCATGGCGTCAATTCCCGGGGATTTTGTCACATCAATTCAGGCTCACCCCATACGGTAGAAAATCTGGCGTGAATGTCAGCTCACATCTAAATTGTCAATTAAAAACATACATCCCGGATATGTGGCGCCCCTTGAGAGGCGTCAGGAAGACGGCCATCAGGAGGCGAGTGGGATTCAAAGCCGTCAATACGACCAGGTCTCCAAGGGACCTTCGGGCCAGCCATCTCCTGCACAGCAGCAACACCAGCAAGCGTCCACAAGTCACCGTAGCTGATCCAGCTAAACTCTTGCTTAATCTTCTCCATCACTTCACGGGCGACATGAAGACCCGCATTAGCCCCATGAAGTGACTCGGGCTGGAAACGCATGGTCGCGTAGTTGCTGTGTCATTGTACCGTTACGTCAATGATAAGGCGACTTCTAATCGGCCGGCAGGATAAACTAACCTTCCACCAGTGCCAGTAGTCTTGTCATATGTGCCAGAGGCATGCCAAGCCAGACGGAGAACTACAGGACCAAAAGAGCCATCTACAAAAAAAATGAGAGCAGGAACCGAACCAAGCGATTGAAAACTGTACTATCGTAGTCATCAGCATCGTCAATCACCTCGGCGATGCGGTTGTACACCTAAAATTAAACAGATAAGCTCCAACTAGCCTTCACAAATAGGTTCAAACGAACTTTCTGGTAGTCTGCCTTAGTCGGGACAAAGTTTGTGGCGAACCTTTGCTGACTGAGCTGCAGACTTCAGTGCGGTAGAAGTCGCTTTCGCCGTGTCCGAAGATGAGTCGTACAGGTAGTATGCAACACCACCGCCCAGAACGACGGCACCCAGGCCAACATAGAGACCTGTGTTGGACTTGGCTGCTGGAGGAGCCTCTGTTGAATACTTGCGGAAGGAAGACGTGCGCAGCTCAGCCCTTTTGAAGGACTGCAGACAAAGGCCTGCCTGCGAAGTGATGCACGAAACGCGGCGAAAGACATGATGGTGGAAAAAGAAAAAGTGGGATGGCGAAAAGAGACAGCACTGAATATTATTAACGCGTTGACCGCCAGCTAGCTGAATCTCTGTAAGAATTTACATAATCCGTTATCGGTTCCCTGCTAGCCAATTGTGTTCTGCCATTTAGACAACGCGACGAGCCCCATTGGGATATATATCAGGTTAGAGGGACTCATCCATGCAGCATGCCTTCTGGCTCATGCAAGCTCAACGGTTAGCCGGCGCCCCTTTGACGTTTGCGATGGACGAGCACTATATTAATATTGAGCTTCTTCAACTCCTTCGCACGCCTCGGATGCATGTTTCTTTCACATCACACGTATGACAATTGGGTACGAGGGCTCGTACGAGGCAAGTCTTAAGGTCATCTATAAGTAGCTAATCTTCACAGGCCTTCTTTGTCACCCGAGTCGTCAGTTCACCTCAATCTGCCTCACGTAGTGCCAGCCCAAGAACTTAGCCTCTCTCCGAGTCCTATGTTGGCAGTCTTACAAACCCGAACTTTGTCAGCCAGAGAGGGGTACCCAGCCATGTCATGTTTGTTATACGAGACTGCGCAAAACGTTCTGTCCTAAATCAAGTTCCTGAGCTTGACGAAGTCGAAGATTCTCGAACGTCCGGGTTTCACTTCAATCTAGCGGCACTCAACGAACCGAGTTCAATGGACTGCCCGTCGACGGCGCGTCTAAGTGGTTCAGCTTCTCTTGTATCGCTTCTGAGCGCCTCTGCCCTCGATTTCGAATGATAGGCAGTGTGCGAATCATGCGATGTCACCCAAAACTTGAAGCTAAGCGCTTTACCCCTTGCGACACTGTAAATTTTTGTGGCTGTTCTCTCTGCATCACGTGGAATGAGTGGGTTCCGAACTTCCAGGCACTGCCTCGCTAACCTAGCAATAGCTTAGCCTCCTTGATGTGCTTCCCCTAATCTGAGCGATTGCAGGGCAATGCGCAAAGATCCATCTCCCGTCATTGTCATCACGCGACTTTTACCGAGGTGCTATAGGAGACTCACGGAAACTTACACTTTCGGGTGTTTCGGTTACAGTCCTATCAAACAGAATAGACGCCCTCACGAAGCTATAAAGGCCGCAATATATCCCAGTGTACATTTTGATCATACACCACACGTTTCATTATGAATCCCTACCCAAATCGTCAGCCCACTGACTGGTATGGACAATACAATCCTCATGTATATGTCCCCTCGTACTACAATCAGCCGTACCAACCAACGGGATGGCTCGGATTCAACTGTATGTGCCCTTCAATCTCCGTAACTCGCCTATATGATCTTATCATACTCTCTGTGCACTTGCAGTCGATCGCCCAGCACCAAAATCTAAATGGCCCAGTCTCAACCCCGTTCTTGCATCAGATATGACCTATGTGCGCTACGATATTCGCAAGCCTGCGCGGGAAGGGATCACGCTAGTTACATGGCAACAAATCAGCCACGTTCCAGCATTCGTAGCACCCACGTATGAGATGCTCATCATCTCGAAGGCATTCCCTTGGTCAATCGTTATCCGTGCGCCTGCTGGGTCGGTGGTCACATGCGGCGCGATATTCGATGGATTGTATGAGATGCTACAAAAGCACATTGAAGACTCGGAATGGGCAATTGTGGCTCTTGATAAGACACGGAGGGAAGCAATCGAGAAAGCTGCGAAGTTAAGGCAAGAGAAGGACAAGGACAAGCGACTGAAGAGAATTGATTGGCTGGGGGATACGCCATTGTTCAAGGGACTGGAGAAGGACGAGGAATTCGAGAAAAAGAGACATCTACCTGGAAGTGCGAATGTCGCGGAGACATGGGTGGTGAGATTTGGGAAACCGTGATGGTAACATATCATCATGGGTTTCATTTTACTGTTCCTTGTCTTTCTTCCCAGACCCCGTGTCTCCTCATGCCTGTACTTCTATATGCATTGTGCCTTACGGCTGCCCGTCACTTATTATTAGTCTCATTCGCTGTGCACGATGTGCATCTCTACAAGTCATCCAAATTTGACTCAAGTGATTATCGCTGAGAGCGCACAGCGAATGATGCTTCATTGTTGATGCAACTTCAATATTACGGCGTATCATCAGACCCTTGATTAGGTTATACGTAGCATACGACACTAGTACTATATCAGCTCCATCTCTTTGCACATACATAGATGAAACATTGAATGATGATCATGATTCGAATTCAAATTTTGTAGTCGAAGCCCATCGTCTACATTGGTCGATATTCGGTGCTAGGGTTAGGGTTACATGTGACTTACCGTACCAGCTTTTTTTGTTGTTTCACTCTAGAGTCCAGACGCTTGGCATAAGATTGCCTAGGCCTACGAGCACGGAAGAAAGTCGGTCGGTGTAAGTTTACAAGAGACCTCTATATCTATGGTATCATTCCAGTACGCTATCCATTCACTTTTTCACAATCCATGTGCATGATCTCAACGCACGATTCACAGATGCCACAGTTCGTATCTGTTTTCATGCATTTCTCGAATGACACTAACTCCAACGCACCCAGGCTGCAGTGACGTTGTAAAAAAACCAAAACTCAACCAACACCACAGTTTTTGCCACGCAGCCTTCGACTGTATCGATTGCTCGACCACCTTCCACACCCCTGCTGAGTACCAGGGACACACTTCTTGCGTAACCGAAGCAGAGAAGTATCAGAAAACTATGTACAAGGGACCTAGATCGGTGAGTTCTCCATCCCTGCATGCTTGATAGTTTTTTCATGTGAACAGGCCGGGACCTGGGGAGCAGCGCCTCGAGAGAATGGACGCAATGGGTTCCAAAGCTATGGGGGATACCAGGCCCGCCCACCAAATCGTTACCAGGCCACTGGTGCCAACGGAACTCCATTAGGCACACCTCAGCGCATGTCGCCTATAACTGTAACGCCACCAGAGCCGTCAGCCATACCACCAAAATCAATAGAGACACAGCCTCCAAAAGACTCGGCCCCAGCACTGGAAACAACTGAGATCAAATCACAGAAAAAGTCAAAGTCCGAGTCAAAAGCCAAGGACAAACAGGTGTGTATGCGTAATTCGTTGTCTATAGTGTTGTATCTAACTCGTACAAGACATCGGAAGATATTATTGTCGAGCCATCATCTGCGCCTTCATCTCTGTCACCTCAAAAGGCGGAGAAGAAGAAAAAAGACAAGAAACATAAAAAGTCCACTGAAGACGCTGTAGAGTCTGCTGTCGATGACACCCTGGCACCGACCGAAATTCCAGGAGAAAAGGAAAAGAAATCTAAGAAAAAGGACAAGGAAAAGCGGAAAGCTGCTGCTGTTGAGGACGAGAATTTAGAGAGCCAAGAGACCAAAGACGAAGAAGCCGACGAGAGCCGGACCAAATCGCATAAGCGGAAGAGGGACGACGAGACTGTAGATTCAGGTGCAGGTAAGAAAGAGAAGAAGGAAAAGAAGAGCAAGAAGAAGGACAAAGTCGAAGAAGCGCCAACGAACAGCACATCAGATCCATCTCCTGTTCCAGTCAAGACGGAGGGAGAGACAAAAACCAAAAAGCGGAAAAGGGACAAATCAGAAAAGGTCCCGGAGGACAGCATGGACGTCGGCGTAACGCCTGAAGACGTCCCGTCTGTTACGCCTGTGGAGAAGAAGAAAAAGAAAAAGAAGCATGACGCGGAACCAATTGCTGATGTTGAGGTGGGTGTCGATGTCCCCCCACCGACTCATGATGAGAAGAGAGAGAAGAAGAGGGATAAAAAAGAGAGGAAGGAGAAGGAGAGGAGCTCCAAAAAATCCGACAAGTCGTCGGCATAATTGACTGCTTCCGTTGAGTATCTACGAGATTTGTTTTGGGTTTGGTGACGAGCTGCTTCTACGCGGAGCCGATGCTAGCCATTAGAATGATGTTGACAATATACCTGGCTCAACCGCAACAGTTACTCTAAGGTGTCAGGAGTCAGTACCGCAGCCGCGTGTCATTAACCCCTCGTGATCATTGGTTTCCGGATTAGGTGCGATCGATGTAGTACTGATTCAGTGATTGTGGCAAGGGTTCGTCCTTCGCTCTCCCTCTCATCTCCACCCTTCAGACGAAGCATACCACAAATTACTATGCATGCTATTCAGGTTTGTACTAAAGCAGCACGATACTCGGAGATGGCTCAAGATATTTTCTAGCAACAATATTGGGCCGTTCGCGATTATCTCAGCCCAGTGCGTGCCATCGTAGTTGACTATCGTTGAGTCTGAGTAATGCCCAGGTCCTCAAAGAAAGCAAGTTCAAAGAGCACGGACGTATAACGCCAGGTACGTATTCTATCAATAGCAACCGCCAGTATTCCGATTCTGCTTTCAGAGGAATTTGTCGCAGCAGGAGACTTCCTATCATACAAGTTCCCAGTATGGACGTGGTGCGTGCAACCAATTCTTCCACCTCAATACAGCCCCTCAAAACCCATCCTCACACTTCAGGGAAAAAGGAGACGCGTCCAAAGCCCGGGATTACCTCCCAGCTGAAAAACAATACCTCGTCACTCGTGGCGTCCCCTGCCTTCGACGAGCCACATCACTGGCTTACACGGACGCTGATGAAGACGCCGAGCGTCTTCTCTCCTTCGGTGATTCTTCGGCTACTGCCGACGAGTGGGTAGAAACGCATGCAGGGCGAGGGGCCACGGTGGATTCTGCTGCGAACCCAGGCGAGATCGATGATATTCCGGACTTGGATGGCGATGGACTGGCGAGTGCGATGGCGGATGTATCGATGGTATCGGAGTCGGGCGCTACGGTGGGAGAAACACCGGATCTAGATGATATCCCTGACATGGAAGAGGAGGGGCTGGAGGACGGTGAAGATGAAGCTACGGCGGCACCGGTTGTGCCCAAGGCGGGTGGCGCCATCGATGCATCGTAAGTTTTCCTCTCTGATCTTTGTTGAAGTTTGATCCTAGACGAGATGCGCAGGCAAGTGGGGGTCGCTAATGGCAATCTCCTACAAGTACGAACCTATGACGTGATGATCACATACGACAAGTATTACCAAACTCCCCGGATCTGGCTGCTCGGCTATGACGAGGTTTGTCCCATCGCCTCATAATTATATCTCTCGCTCACATGTACTTCTAATTCAGAATCGCACACCCTTAACACCATCGCAGATCTTCCAAGACATCTCAGCAGACCATGCTCTCAAGACCGTCACCATCGAAGCTTTCCCACACTCCTCAACGCTCCAAGCAGCTTCCGTACACCCCTGCAAACACGCAAGCGTGATGAAGAAAGTCATCGAGCGCATGAACGCTGGTGTGGTGGAAGAGCAGCTTGCTGCACGGAAAAATTCCGGCAAGCACCAAGACAAAGATGGGAAGAAGAAATGGGGTTTCGGGCGCAAGGGGGGCAAGGAAGAGGGCGCGAAGGGCGCAGGGGAGGAAGAGGAAGTTGAGGGCATGCGCGTGGACTTTTATCTTGTGGTGTTCTTGAAGTTCATCGCTTCTATCGTGCCTACGATCGAGGTTGACTCGACTACTGCATTCTGAGGCCGGTTGCATGGAGGATATATCCGATGGATTTTTTGTGCGGTTGACAGTAATAGTTGTGCTATGACGGGATGGTTTGTATATGTACCATAGAAATCATGTAGAGTTGCTCAATGAAAGGGCACGTGATCCACCAGTGAGAAATAACCCCGGGGCCAGGGGCGCATGCCGCGCCTGCCGCTGCCCGTGACGTGGCCACGGCCCACCACTGTAACTTGTATGACAGTGCAACATTATTACTCGAAACACTGGAATATTATCCTCGGTGAGGTGTTTCAAGTTGTACATGCGACTCGCGAAGTGAGAGTGAACCACCTAGTAGGTCACAAACTTGTGCGGTCTTTTGACTCTTGTCCAGTAGACATTAATTTTCTGCAGATTCGTGCAAACTGAATACATCAAGCTGAGCCTCGGAGGCTCGTCCGTGCCGTGTCGGGCCCATCCTATTGATGCCTCATCAGTGCTATGTCAAGCCTCACCGGTACAGCCCATGCCGCGTCGAAACCCCAATCATGTCGCGTCACGACTGCGTCAATGGTTTCAGCACTCTGATCGTTTACATGACCTTGCGCTTGGTCGAGCTGTCATCATGACGCATGCCTTGCATCAAATCCCGGCGGCCTGTTGCAATGCATCAACTTTTACCATACAACCTGGCCAAGTCTTTTCTGGTTATGTGGAAATGTTCCCTAACAGTGTCCTCATCACTCTGGCTCGGCTGCCACCACAATCAATTACTAACACGGTGGGGGTTTTGACGAAGTGGACGTAGTTGGGCCCGGACGTTGCACTGAGATGTCACAGTGTGTAACTGAGTCATACAAAGGCGAGCAGTCCAATCTGACGTCCGTAGAGCTAACCTATTTGAAGCATATTAAGCCCCTTGCACAGGGTGGTACTACAAATGTAAGATACTTGTGTTATTTCAAGATTTGAGATTAAATCTGAAGCGCCTCTCAAGTCATTTATTTCGAGCTACAAGCCCGACAGGAACAGTGGCATTTATAGGCACATCACGACCGCGGCCGCAGGCGTGGCAGCAAAATAGCTACTCCCAAATCTGGCGTGACGTAGTCCAAGCGCTGATAGTTTGATTGATTCTAACTCAACTCCAAATGGCGGTCTGTGTGGACTGACCCCCTCAATGCACGTTGTCGATGAGACACATAGCAATGTCATTGTAAAGACCTTCAGATATTCCTCCATTCAGAGTATTTCCTTCATCTCAGAAGCCCAGACCACTTCCGGCGGCTGTATGACACACGGGAATCATATAAATGAGGCAACGCCAACATCTGGTTTGAATAGGCTATTAATTATATGCCGGGAGCGGCAATTGGCAGTATACCCAAAGCGTACACTATATTCAGTGTCGAGCACACTGAATGTGACATGTTCACCCACACTTCCAGGCCGCTCACGAAGCAAGAATTACCAAGGCTTAGGTATAAATCCGTGACATTGGCGAAGTCAATCCTCACATTCTCCCGTCCTTGTTCAATCAGTATTGTGACTTCCGGTGAGCACAATACCGTGCAATCCAGCGCCCTATGAACTGCAACTTACCGAGTCCTATAGCCGTATTGTAACATGCCCGCCCCAGTTGCGTACTATGATGTTGAAGTTGTTCAATTTTGGCGAGGACAGAAAGAGCCTCATCAGCCTTATCCACTTCATTGGGTGATACATATCCCAACCGGTCCTGGTATCGGGAATACGTACCACCTACTAGGAAACACGGACACCTACACCATAGAATTCAAACGCAATCAACCATACCCAAACCCAGATGCATGGCGCGGAAGCTTTACCGTTGGAAAAGTAGCTGCGCATCAGCTGACCTTGTTGGAGCGGCACCTCGCAAGCATTCCTATTTTGCATCACGATCCCAGATGGAACTGCCAGAGCTGGGTGTGGGAGAGTCTCAGGCATCTTCGACACCAAGGTTTTAATATTAGCTGGGAGATCAGGCTTTCATATCTTCAAACGCAGATGTACTGCCTGCTGGAGGATTGGGAATACGGTCGAATTTAGAGAGGGAAGGGATCTGGAGTGCAAGGGGTTTGCGACTGATCGATCAAAATATTTGACATCGTTATTGTTACTCTGAGTGGAAACGCTCACCAGATATTAGCATTCTGTATTTGTATAAGCATATATAAGCATCATAGACATCCTGAGCCGTTGCGAGTGACTTGATCAAAACGGAGAACTCCCCTCGCCGATCGAGTTCTTGTCGTGCTCTGACTTTCAACCCCTCGCATTGGATGCATCGCCCATGTGGAACAAGATGAAGGGGACGTTGTACTAAGTAGTGAGTTGTACTTCAGAACTCCGTTATGCGCTTTACAGAATTGACGACTATCTGCCTTCTATCAGTCTCCCTGTGGAAGACTCAATTGAGCCAGGTGCGACCGTTGGTACCGGAAATTTGAACGACCGGACATGAATGAAACACGAGGGCATTTTGGACTTCCGAGTCAGAAGTGCTGTGATCCAAAAGATCCCAAACATCCTCGTGTTTCTGGAAACAAGTGGACATCATGATACTGAATAGGCACTAAATTAATAAATGACGAGTAAGTACACTCACCTATGAAGCTGATGCTCAACATTGTGGGACTCCCGTGGGCACACCGTGACAAGTTTCTACCTCGCTCAAGTGTATGCAACACCGTACAAATCTCCCATGGAAAGGCCTCGAGTGGACTGATTGAAAAGTCCTTCAAGGCGAGCATTGAGTAAGACTCTCAAGAGTTATGTTCACTGAGAATTCAATGGCCGAACTCAAGCTGAAAACACAAAGAATTCACACGCATGTCCAACGGGCTGAGAGTCGGACGTTGCTTGGATCCGTAAGGGCCCTAGGCCTATCCATTCCATTTCGTGCACACAAAAAAGCAGCAAGTATCCAAAATGATCAACACCGTGGTCATGATCGATCTAATCATCCATGCATCAATACCGTGACAATTTGCGAGTCATAGCACCACCCTCAACCAGGCCTGTATTTCTTTAAATGCGGAAATCGGCGACAATCTAACTTCACGAAAGTTGCATCGACGAGGGGCATACATGCTTATGATGAGACCCTGACATGTGTACAATACGCACGGGGACCCGGGTGTTCCACACTGCAATATAATGACCTGTTGAGCAAAAGGCGTGGCGACTGTGTGATGCAGATGACAGTTAGCCTATGGCATATAGTGCCATGGATTATTGGGGACCGCAGGCCGTTACATATGTCCAACGGATCTTCGAAAATGCCCCAGGCCATCAGAGAATTGGAAGTTCGTGCTAGGTGGTCAGAGACGTCGACCCAGTACTCGTTGTTCAACAGCAAAGAAATACAGAGCTGGCGACTTACCACATTGGCAGTGCTGCAGTGTTCAAACGTCACAGGCACCTCAGGAAAGGGAAACCGATCATAGATGAACGAGTGGTTAGCAGTTTACTCGCGTTCCTATTTCGTATCCCGTATCCTGGTGCAATTGGCGCTTTATATGGACTTGTCAACCTAAAATACATCGTACGAGGGTACCTACAGAGTACTTGCAGTTGTAAGTTCCACAAGAATCAAGGCAACGTTGATTCATCAGGCCTAGGGCCCCATGACCGGTGTATTTCGAATTGTGATGCTTTGATGTCATTTTTGGGTAGGAAACAGTAAATTGAGGAGGTTGAGCTTGAGCTTTGACAGGGGGGGGGGTTGGGGTTGAGTACGTACATAAAAATTCCGCGCAGTACGTTCAAAGCTATGATAATGAGCGGGGGGAAACGCAGGCCCGGGATGTGGGATTGCCTAGGGATTTATCCTAGTAGAGACCAAGGTCATCCAAATGCATTTGAATCGACTGTTGTACGGCGGCTCGTTCGGGAAGGCAGCAGTGGTCCACAGATTATCGAGTTTGTGGACAAAGGAGTTGCGTCCACAACCACAAAGTAAAAGTCCACAAGGGTTTGGACATAAAGTAGGTCATCGATGAACCCAACCTCATACTCTCCCATCCTCACACAATATGCAGCGGTTCGACGACTCTATTGTGAGCACGATATCTTAAATCTAGCAAACTGCGACTTACCGAATTCCATGGGCTTGTGCAACAGGAAATTTATGGACTCCAACCTAATACTCCCCCATCCGTGTCCGATGTACCGTCTGAATCATCGGTGAGCACAGTATCTTGAATCTAGCAACCTGTGACCTTACCGAATCCCATAGGTATCTTCTGATTTTCAAGTCGAACCTGAAATCTATAATGTCGAAGTTGTCCAATTTTGGCGAGGCGAGGCAGCGCCCTTGCGGCCTTATCCTCTTCAATGGGCAATCTGGGTCGAAACCGGTCCTGGCATAGGGCACACCTATAAGCTTGTCGGTGATCAAACGAACTACGCCATCGACATCAGGCTCCACCAGCCTCTCGAAAACTGGAACAACCTGCGTGGAAGTTATTGCGTTGGAATCGTGAGCCAAAAGGAGCTCGACGAAATGGAGACAATCCTCCAAAGAGTCGACATCATACACAATATTCCCTGGTGGAACGACCAAGACTGGGTGGACGATGCACTCAGGTATCTCAGGTGCTGGGGGTTTTCCAATATCTTCGGGGAAGCGGGGTTGGCGGGTCTGCAAGAAAGAATGTGTTGGCTGCTGGAGTGTTGGCCTGAGATTAACAACGCGGTGCAATTTGTTGGTTATTCGGATCTGGCGTGCGTGCTATCCAACCAACGTACTGCCCACGCGCACCGATACTTCTGGATGATGGAAAAAATTAGGCAGTATGACTCCCAGTATGGAGAGTTTTGGAATCGGACTGTTGTCTGAAGTCGTTGAAAGAATTTGGGGTTTAGATATAGTTTCGCATTCTGCATTTGTAGTTCAGTATCATCCTAGTATGAGCAATTCAGAGTCACGTCCCCAATATTGAGGGTGGAACGAAACCATTGAGTCAGCATCAGCGTTCAGCTTATATTGAACTGAAACCGTAATGTGCTGCATATGAGTCTCGAAGAATGATGAAGCTTGTCGAGGTGCGGCCCATCCCGTTCGCACGAACGTTCACCTGCGACCACCTGGTGCAAGTTTGGGATATCACTTACAGGGATTTTGGCTTCCCTGCCACAATACTAAGCCATGGGTAATTGGGTGATGAACTTCCTGTACAAAAAGAAGAGCAAATTGTTTGGCCGAGTACGGAAGTGAGTCACTCGGTAAATATTCCCACTGCCGATCGGGTATACCGTACATATGCATAATTACTTACAAGTGCCTGCCGCGGCTGCGCGGCTCGTTGGATAAATCTAATTTGTTTCTAATAACAACTCTTTATAAACATTCAACGTCTTGGAATTTGCTTGGAATTGACGTTTGTTTCATCTTCGGGCAATAGGATGCGCGAGTCATCTCGTTGGCAGATCCGTGAAAGGGCAGTGTAGAGTTGACCATGTGTGAAGACATCGCAGTGAAGGTCGAGAACAGCCTTGTCAAGGATAAGACCTTGGCAACCATTGAAAGTCGTTGCATATGCAAGACGAAGGGGAAATTGGAGACGATGAATGGTCCAACTTGCGCGTGGGGGTGTGAATTCTTCACTAGTCCCTTCTGAATAGACATATTGCACATGAGTGAGCACATACAATCGCGCTTGAGATGAAGTTCGTAGAAATGACAAAGGGCACGAGGGGAAACCGATGAAGGACTGATTTATAATTTCGCAGTGTGTCAATGACGTCGACATATTTTGGAGCTGCTGCGTTCGAACGGCAACATGACGCTCGCAACAACAAAAAAAAGAAAGTGGAGTTTCTGAATTGGAAGGTGTTGGTTAAGTAAGCGCACGCGAGATGCACGTGGGTGGACGACGCTCCAAGGTCATCATAAGATTATATATTGTGGATTGTGGATATCTGGTCCTTTCAAGCAAAACAGTAACTAACCTCGAATAATTCACTGTTGTAGTACCTCCCACCAGACCGCCTTGCCCTTCTCACCATTTACCTTTTCCTCAGCCCATACTTTTGCATCACCCACAGCAATCCTCATACCAGCCCAACATGCATCCACAAGCCCCGCGCCACCCGCCATACCCATAACAAGACTCGCAGCATAATAAAAATTTGCGTTCCCACGTCCCTCGCTTACCCAGAGTACATGTTGAAGCGGGAGGAGGAGTGCAGCGTGTAGGTGTAGGAGTGTGGTGACAATGGGATGTCGGAGATCTGTGAGAGTGCGGGCAAAGTGAGTGCAAGATGAAGTAGGAAGGAAGGGGACTTACACCCATGTACTTCTGGAAAGAGGGATATCATGCTTAGGAATAAGCCTGGGTCTGCGAGAGTTAGGTACGCTTTGAACGTCCCCAGGACGCCTACGAGGAGGAACGCGGCGTAGAGAGGGTCGTGTCTACGAGTGGGGCATATCAGAACCCATAAAAACTAGCACGTATGATATCAAGCCTCTCTTACTGAAACTTTATACAGATAGGTAATATGTATATGACGAGATGTACCTAACCGTGAAGTTAGACGACATGCATGCACGAAGTCGACGAGAACGCACGGAGAAGACCATGAGGAAAAATGGTCTGAAATGATCAAACATCTCGGTAAAGAAGTACCACCAAAGACCGGGGTTAGGCGTGAGGTCTGGCAGCGTGAGGCTGGGATGCTATGTTCATGGACCACCTGTCAAGAAATGGAAGGTGACTTACCTTGCACCCCATGACGCCCTGACCCAGTCCCAGCTTCCGCCTGCCATGATGCATGCTGCGCCTATAAGGACTGAGCCAGTATAGTGTGAACTCACCAAAGAGGATCGGTATACGCTTGAGGTTACCATGGAAAGGACGTGGGGAAGCGAGGTAAGACACGGGAGAGGAGACGAGGACCATGAGAATTGGAAGAAGTAGAAGGATGGAGGAGGGGGTGAGGTGAACTGTGAACGCGATAGCGAGGAGAGCAGAAGACACTTTGCCTGAATTTGGGGAATGCGTGAGAGTCAACTTGGACTGAAGCGTTTGGACGTACCTTCAGACGCAAACATGAGAGCAAGGAGAGTGAGGGTATTTTCAAATGTAGATGTAGATAGCGCAAGTGATGGGAGGAGGAGGTAAGGGTTCAGCAAGTAGCTGTGCGGTGCGTCAGATGCGTACGCGAAGTATGCTGATGAGACGTACACGCTTACGATGAGGTTTTCTGCATTGGACCTCGTACCCTTTTGAGGTGACAGACCCTGGCGTGCGCGCCATATGCGGAGAAGTGCCCATGCTCCCACTGCATCAGATACAGCCCATATAATCGGGAGTGGAGGTACTATGGTTGAAAATAAGGAGAGTAGGAGGGGCGACTATGGCGCAGATGGTCAGCATATGACATTTGGTCAGCACTGGAGTGACATACATGGTGAAAAGCTCCTCCCATGTATGGGTTGATATTATTTTCGAGGAGCCAGAGACCTTCGTTCACTGATATTGACATTTATAAGTACCAATGGAACGACTTGGTTAGCGGTGCTTTGGCACATACAGCGAAGGTAGGAGGTCAATGGAGAGCTAAGCTGATGGTCATGTTTGAGGAGATCTTGACCTGGAAGAGGTAGAACTGCGAGTAGAAGGCGAAGACATACCAGCACTGGAAACGCTGGTTGTGTGTCCATTGGCACTCGCTTGCAGAAGTACTTGTTTTAAATTTTTGGTACTAGACTAATACTGACTAAGGAAAGTGTGGTGGCAGTGTGGCAGTAGGTGGCAGTGCCATTGGACGGCTAGGACCTACACTCGCTGAGTTGCGCAGGCAGGCAGTTTCCACATTTATTGTCAGAAAAATTATTGTTCACTTCCTTCACAGCATCTGGCCTGCCAACCTGACCCCACCCTCTTACGATTGGGTGATGTTTCAACATCTGTCCTCCGAGAAGGTCAAGATTTTGCCATCCTAAAGTTATCTGCCAGCGATGGTATATAATCCCCCCCTTCATCACGATGCCGCCTACAGCATCCCAGATCATCGTACACCAATACCACATCCCCCATGTGTTTTTTAACTCGTCCTTCATGGGATGCCCCTGATCCCAACGCCTCACCCACAGCTTTGCACGACGCTCGCTACGACGGGTGGCCCAACCCTCCAATACAACTTCCTTGGGTCGCTTCGTCTTTGCCTGCGCCCAAGAAACGTGCTGAACGACATTTCGCATTTTCAATCAACACCCCGTCAAACTGTCGTCCCCGGGACAGTAACGCCACTCATACTCGTACGCATCTATTCATGTTCTGCGCGTGTCTCTGTCTCAACCATTATTAGAACGTCACTCGCTTCATCAACAATGTGACACTCACCCACGCGCAAAATCTGCGGCGCAAGGTTTTTCCCCCTCCTTTGTTCTACCCTAAGCTCATTTATTTTGTAGATCAATTCGAGTACCGACGCCACGACGTTTCTAATCCGTGCATGTGGAATGGTAGGTTCCTGTTGTCGATCTGGTTATCATACAACCTGACTCGATCATAAAGGTGGCACTCACCAGAAATCACCTCTGCAGGGCGCTTTTGAGACACGCACCGCAGCTCGACACGACAAAGAGAATGCAGCGATCAAACGTAAGCGTCTCCATTCGTTATTTACAACTGCCAAGATGTTCAATTGCGCACTCACCTAGATGACCCCGCACGACGACCAAAGAATTCACACCCACTGATCAACAAGGACACACAAATCGGTACGACTCAGACCCAGCTTGTAACCACAATTAGATTGATCTTGATGCCTCCTGCCAGCCAACCTCCTCGCGGCACCACGCATGCCGCTGGTATATGATCTGCGATACCCACCTGACTCTCTCTATTTTGCATCATCATCTCCATATGCAGGACAGGGATCCGAGTTCCTTCGGGTGCCACTCACGCCCACACGGCCCAAACAAATACGGCTAATCAGCCGAGACTTTCCCTGGGCAATCGACATCAGCCCCGGGCCTGGCGCCAAAGAACAGGTTGTGACGTGTCTTGATGTCCTCAGTGCGCTACACGCTGCATTGCAGCGTCCACTCTCAGACACCGAGTGGGGCATTGCTACAGAGGATAAGCACGCGAGCCTCATCAGAGCGCGCGATCGTCGGCTAAACACGAAATCTGCCTTGCGCGGGAGCTCGAATACCAGGGCCCGCACCACTACCAAGCCTAAAGTGCGATTTGCATTGGATGGGGATGCGCAACCTGCCCAACGAGAGCCTTTGATACTCCGCGTGGATTGGCTTGGGTCTCGTGTTGCGTTTGGGGGGCTCTTCAAGGATGAGGCGTTTGCGAGGGGGAGAGTCATCCCGGGTGCGAGAGAGCCATCTGAGACGTGGGTTGTGAAGTTCCAGAGCCTGGCATAATGATCATGCTTGAACGTAATATATCTACCTTTTATTATGTATCGAATTTCGAGATTTTGGGACTTATGTACATGCGCGCTATAGGGGTTATTGTTCTTCATTTGGCAAGGTTCAACCAAGGCCAAACATTTTGATTTTGCGCACATCCCCACAGCTTCAAAACTGGACTTCGCAATGACTCGCCGACATCTCCGATGACGGTCGTAGGATTACAGCACCGTCACGGTTCTAGGTCACCCTCGAGGTCCGTCGTGGTCTAACCTTTCAAATTAACCAACTTGAAATCAACTACTCCTACCCACTTTTGAACGCCGTGAGTACTCGCACAACGCACCATAGTAGTATAATTACCTCTTGAATCTATACCTCCTTATCATTCTGACTCTTGCATTGAATGAGGAACAGCCCATATAATTGGGAGTAAAGGCGCTGGAGGGTTGAAAAGAGGAGAGACGGCTCTAGCCGTGAGGAAGATGTCAGCACATGTCCGACGCGTACGTGATGAAAAGCTTGTCTCGTGTCTATGTAGAAATCGAAAGTGGGGATGGGCGATGCGTATGCGGCGGACATACCATAATGGTCAGTACACAAGATGCTTCTAGAGGAAATAGTACTAGCAGCGGTAAACGTTCCAGCTCCATTTACCAGCTATCATCACACTGGCCGGGACGACTTCGTGGGATGTGCCCGACTGCCGGTTTTGCGGCTTGACTAAATTAACTGATCCAGCTAGTTCCGTTCCTGGAGTTCTTCAGGCTACCATGTTTTGGTTCGGACTTCCACTCACTTTTGCCAAAGAAAGAAGTGACCCGTGAGGTGAGCGCCTCTTTCTGGGAAATCGACCTCTTACAATGGGCCATATCCCGCAGTTGTGCTGTGCCACACAGCTAGTCAGGAACTTCGTCGGCGTTCGCGAAATTGGGAAATACGGAAATTCGGGGCCAAACTAACGGTATGTGATCAAGGTGCGCTATCGTCACATTAGCCAGGTCTTAATACAAGCAACGTTCTTTTGATATACCGTAATTTGGAAATCACTAGGTTCGTCCATCACCCCAAACGTATTTTTGTAGCAGCAGTGCTCGTCAAATGAAACATAAGGGTGTGCCGAATATAGGTTCCGCCGAGTAACGCAGGATAATCCAACGCATAAAACCCTTCCCTGAGCATCCCAAGTCTCCACAACCTCCTCCCTATGTTTTCTACGGCTCACCCCTCTTCGCGGTACCAGTATGTCGCCCTCAGTCCCACTACCTCGCCTCCAGCCTTGCACAATGCTCGCTACGAAGGATGGGTTCGCTCCCCAATACAACTTCCCCGTATTGCTGCTATTGGTACCCCCTCGCGCCATCCCTATGAGGTTACCACCACCAACAGCCGTAGTTGCAATTCTTAAATTTATTCGGACTCCATGCTCACTCGTGAATAGAACCTCATTCCTACGCAAGTCACCGTGTCCCCATGATTTCGGGGGCGCAAGGTGATTTCCTTTCGATCATTATAGTATTTTCAAGTTCAATTTGCTATTAGCATCTGCTGTTATAATGGGCCACCGAAACGTCCCTCATTCATTGACATGGAACGGTGGGTTTTCCGTCGCCATCATGTGATCTAATTTAGGTGGCGCTTATGCTCTATCTCCCCAAGGCGCTTCTGAGGTGGACACTAGAACTCAACATGATACAGAGGACGCATGGTCTTTTTGTAAGAGTCTACATTCGTTTTATTAGCTTGCAAGATGTTCATTTGTACGTTTTCTTAGATGGCCATTCCATACGACGAACTGAGGTCATCAAACATCAATGGCACACAAAAGGGTACAGCTTAGACGTACTTATGGTAGTGGGTTGATTCTTATGCCTCTTACCAGCCCGCCCCCACCCGTTTCTCGCACCCCCATACATGCCATTGATATATGACCTGCGCTATTCGCCTACCTCTCTCCGTTTTCTTTCGTCGTCTCCATTTGCGGGCCGCGGATACGAGTCTCTTCGCGTCCCACTTACGCCAGAGAGGCCTAGGAAGATACGGCTCATCAGCCCAGACTTTCCCTGGGCGTTTTACATCGGCCCAAGCGCCGGAGAGGAGGTTGTGACGTGTCTTGATATTTTCGTCAACCTGTACTCTGCATTGCAGTGCCCGCTCACTGACACCGAGTGGGGCATGGCTGGGGACAATAAACGTGCGAGTCTTATCAGAGCTTGCAACCGTCGCCTACTTGTGTTGCACGGGAGCTCAAATCCTGCAGCACGCACAGTGAGATTTGATGCGTCTGTGCAGCGAGAGCCACTGCTACTCCGTGTCGACTGGCTTGGATCCAGTGTTGCATTCATGGAGCTTTTCAAGGATGAGGCTTTTGCGAGAAGGACATTCGTTCCGGGTGACAGGGAGCGCCCTGAGACGTGGGTGGTGAAGTTCCAGAAATTATGACTGTGGATTCGGTCTGGAGAAAATGTACTTACATCTTACTGTATTGTTTAACTTCGAAGTTTGTAGATGTCAGTGTCACTGTAATTAAGTCGGGATATCTGGAGAAATATACGATTAGCTAAGGTAAATTCTGTAAAGGGGATTCGTCAAAGATTCGTCGAGAAAAAAAAAAAAGGAATCCAAAGTCACGTGACCGACGGTTGGAATTCTGCATTGTGCTGACGTGTGCACCTAACTTAGGGTTCGGAACGCAAGTTGGCTGCGTTTTTTGGTGTTTCGACCAATCACAACCCAGGACGGAATTAGCTACAAGTAGTACTACTAGCGTAATTGTAAAATGAAGAATCCTCAGGTTTTGACAGCTATCAATGTACTGCAACTTGAGATGTCAATTAATAATATTGGCAGACTCCTCAGGTGTTGACAGCGATCAATGTACTGCAACTAATTTGAATTAAGATAATATCATTATCTACCAGGTACCTAGTAATCTGTGTGTCATGCTTTGTACAAGGTGGAAGCGCCAAAAAAATAACAATGGTTGTGGGTGCATCCGAACCCAGGGAGGGAGCCTGCCCGGAAGTTTGAAATTTACAAAATTTACAAAATTTACAGTGTATTTCTCCTTCTTCTGCACTTTACTCACTTTACCCTGCCAAAACCACACTTAACAGCACTTTACATTGACTTGACACATCATACATTTACACTCTAGCTTACCCTCTTCTCTTTCTCTTTCTCTTGTCTCCCTCCCACTCATCCTGCACGGTTACCATAAATGGGTGGCTTAGGTACATCAATCACATGACTCTACTTCTTCACTCCATGCGCAGTGCTGCAGGCCTGTGGACGACAACAACACTTCCCTTGGGTGAGAGGTATTTTAGTCATACTTTCTTTTGTGATTCTTGCTCATATTTTACAGAGCTTCAGAACTTCATGTGCACTTGCACTTGCACTATTCATCCCACCCACCCAGCGGCGGCTCTGCCCTACTCACATCTCATCAGCCACTTTGTGCGAGAATTCAAGCACAAGCACAAGAAGGGTAAGTAATTTTCTTGTTTAACAGTTCAGGTGCTGACAATGTTTTAGATACCTCCTCCAACCTTTATGCTCTCCATCGTCTATGGACTGCTTGTGAGCATGCCAAGCGCACCCTTTCATCAGCAACCCAGACTTCCATCGAGATTAACTCCCTCTTTGAGGGCATTGACTTTTACACTTCCCTCACTCATACCTGTTTCAAGGAGCTGTGCATGGACCTGTTATGCAGCACGCTCGAGCCTGTCAAGAAGGTCCTCCGGGACTCTAAGATCGACAAGGCTAATGTTCATGAAATCGTCCTTATTGGCGGTTCCACATGTATCCCCCGCATTGTCAAACTCGTGTCTGACTTCTTCAACGGCAAGGAGCCCAACAAGAGCATCAACCCTGATGAGGCTGTTGCATACGGTGCTGCCATCCTTTCCGGTGACACCTCTGAGAAGACCCAGGACCTCTTGCTTCCCAATGTCGCTCCTCTGTCCCTCAGTATTGGGACCATCAACGAGCCCATGGGCTACACTGTCAATCATGCTGTCATCACTGTCCCTGCCTATTTCAATGGCTCTCAGAGACAGGCTATGAAAGACGCTGGTATGTTCTTCATATCATTAAGCTTGTGTTTAATTTCAAACTGGTGGTCAGGTGATGTCCAAATCTACCCCTTTCCACTCGTCCCCCCCTCAATCAACTTTCATTGTTATCTACTACTATCACCAATGGGAATCCGTGGATTATGGGAGGTGCGCTAACATTTTCTTGCTTTAGGCTGAGGGTACTGATGTTCATCACAGCGAGTCGCTCCATCTGCTGAAAACCGAACCCTCAAGGAACTTGCTGTATCAGAACTGAAGACTGAAGATGTTGGGGGTGACCGCAAGGTCTGTTTATTCAAGGTTGGGATCGATGCTAGGTATGGCACCTCTTTTTTTGCATGTTCATTGAACTCACTTGTGCTGTTAGCCTGTGGATGCACAGTGTCTGTGCTGTCTTTCGAATCAACCATGCAGGAGCTGGAAAGTCGCCAGAGCTGCGGACACTATTCTTTCAACTGCAGACACTACTGAAGCTGCCACTGCATGCAGTCTTCATCTTTGATGGCCTCCAGCGCTTGCCAGACAAAGGTCGCAACATTAGAAGCAGCCATCACTGGCTCACTCGTGACTTCCAGCACATGCTGGAGTCATTCGGCTTTCCATGGACCAAAGTATTTTCTCTCCCTTGAATGATGTCGCCATCTCACCACTTTCATACCAGGCCCCAAGCGAAGCTGAAGCGGAGCTGGCTGCCATGAATGTTCATGGCATCATTGACGCTGTGATCACCGAGGACAGTGATATCTTAATCTTCGGAGCTCCTTGCATCATTCGAACGTATGCTGCCGTTTTTCTGTTGATGTGCTGCAATTGATTCTTGTTAGTGCAAAAAATGACAAAGATTATCTCAACGTCCAGGTGTTCACGGAGGATGGCCTGGAACATGGATGCTCACTGACCCGAGGAGACAGGCTACTCATTGCCCTACTTGTAGGTGGTGATTACGACAGGGGGGTGCCTGGCTGCGGGATCGAAATCGCACACAAGGTGGCACAACACAGTAAAATTGGCTCGATGATGCTTGACGCATTCCTGTCAATGACGCCGGATGAATTCTCTGAGCGGGCCAAGGAGCTCGTTGAGGATCTACGTACCCTACTTTCTACCGATCCTTACAACTTCCTTGAGCGCAGGTACAAGGCAGTTGCAGACTCCATTCCTCATGGTTTCCCTCAGCATGCAGTTGTCAGCAAGTATGTTCGCGCTCTCACATCTTTTTCAGCTGCTGGGAATGCCACAGTGGCACTGCCCTTGGATGTCTCATTCTACCAACCTGATCTTGCAAATCTCGCAGACTTTTGCCATCAGCATTTGGGCTGGGAGGATGACGCAATCATTGAGAAGATGTATGGGGGTATATGGGAGGGTGCTTATCTGCGCACCTTGTGCAAGGTAAGCAGCACTGTGTTTGTAGGCAGCTGCTAACTTGTATTTTAGTTGCTGCAGCGCTCAGCGGACCAGGCCAGCCTTCAGCCAAAGTTCAAAGTCATTTCTCAGTTAACACTCATGGCATTGCGGCACGACATCGAAGTTTTTAGTGTTAGGGTTGATTGTCATCACTTGGGGCGCAATACTCTGGGAGGTGCTACTCCTGGCCAGTTGTCTGCCATGTATGTTCTCGTTCCAAAGGTGATACTCCAGCACATGGTGCCAGATGCCACACATCAGTATATTAGTCTCTAAGTAGCTGTAAACACCAATTATTCATGTCATTTGTGCTCGCTCTCAGACAGGCTGAATGGTGTGAAATTTGAAATAACATTGAATATAAATTAGAGGCCCCTGACATGATCTCCGTCCCGAAAATTTGAACTACTAGTTTCGTACACTACAACACCTGCTTTGTTTGTACTCCCAGAACATGACCCAGCTAAAGAAGGGTTCCACCAAAGCCAAACTGCCGCCAGACACTGTTCACAAGAACGCTGTGCGAAAAAAGAGATCAGCTCCCGAGAAGACAGCATTGGCAGATGTACAGAGGTGTAAGGAACATGGTATTGAAACGCACCTTCAGGCAAACAATACGAGGGTGAACTACACAGGGCACGTTCGACGTGGATGAGAATGGCTAGCTAGCCACTTCAAAAATGCAGAAGACCCACTCATTCCGATGCCGTTGCTGCCCGCAAGTGGCGAGATGCACACCGACAATGACGTATATGATGACAGCGCCTTCAAAGATGCATTTGACAGGATACCGAACAGATGCTCTGACAAAGCTCTGGCGCTCTACATGTCCCTGAAAGGATTCCATGAGAATCTCTCCAAGACAACTGTCGAGAGCATCCATTCAGCATTTAAAAAACTGTGGGAGTTGTCGTGAGTGTTCCATTCACAGATCCCAACAGTAAACTCAAAGAATTCAGAGATGGAGACACTTACCGTGGAAAATGGCACTTTAATGAAACGAGATTGCGCTGGGAGGGAAATCCCGCTGATTCCGCTGATATTTTTGATGTCCTGTCATCAATCAAGCACAAAGCAAGTGCAGAGGGTGGAGATCGCACTCACTCCATGGCAATGACAAAGGACTATATGGATCGGACCCTCCGTTGGCATCAAGCTTCATGTCCACTGGAGATTGCGCTGTGTATGATTCAAAAGGTAATGACCGGTGCACAGCCTTCAGACATGCAGCTAGACTTGGACATGAGGACACAACTCACCCGTCATCTTGAACAAGTTGCATTCGCATCCAATGGATGGACACTGTGGACAAGGTCCGATCTTTGAATTTGTTGGGGTGTGTGCGCTATCTAACTCTACTCACAGATGTTTTGAGCTCATCAAACTCCAACAAAAGGATATCTCACTTGATGGGACTATCTTGGATGGCGTGCTCAAATCATATCTTGCAGGTGAGATGCTGACGCTGCATGAACGAGCGAGTTACTTTGAGATCTTCCTCTCAAACCGTAAAGGGTGGCAAAAGAAGGTCGATAAGGGAAAGTGGGAGGCTGATCTAAGGTGTACGTCGCTTGCATCAAACTTTAGATCGCGTGACTAAATGATAACCTCACCAGCAAATCATTATAAGATATATCCACGCCCTAACATGCCAGCCTGTGACAGCTTCTTCTGGACATTAGTTTGGATCAAGTGGCTTGAAGTATTTCACTATGCACGCAGGCCCCCGGAAGCTCCTGCAAAGGTACACCCGCCCGACGAGCTGAAAACGGCCTCAAAAATACGAGGATTTTGGCCTTAAAAATGCATTTTCGGGCAGAGGTAATCACGTGGCGTGACGGTTTGTGACACGCTGCTCGCCGTTGACGATGGCAGCGACAGAGCGCGACAGAGGCATGGTATATACAGCGTCTGAATGTCATCAGTGTACTACTATTTCCAATACTACTACTTCTCCGTCATTTGTGCTCCCCTCACTGGAATCTTGATGGTAGGCGGCAATTTCAGAATGACACGTTTGACAGACGGTCGAGAGAGAGTTGCCCAGCGAGCACCTGCTTCAGCGGACAAGGTGAGATGACTGCGGAACTGCTGTGCGAATGGATTGCCATTGAGGTGGTAAACGAGTTGCTGTGCAGGTGCATGAGTGTGGAGCTCAAATGTCTTGAGAGTGTGCGAGAACAGTGGTAGGCTGGTGTCATCTGAGTTCAAGGAATTCGAGTTGTCGTCGTCGTCATATGCATCGAGTTATCTTCAGAAACAATGACACATTCAGAACGTGTCATGCGAAAAATATGGTCACTTACAATGTCAGAGTCGAGTGCACGATAAACACGAAGTGAGAGACAGGATGGTTCGGCAGAATTTGACGAGGAGGGCACAGATCCATGCCGATTTTTTCCCTTTGTAAAGATCGAGCACCTCACCGACTCGATCGGATGCTTGAGTCGGCACTATTCGGAAAAGGTTCACCATGTATCCTATAAACCTGCCCTGAAGGCCGTAGAAAATGCAAAAGCCGGATAGGCCTTTGCGCGATCACGCCTCAAAAATGCCAAATCCGGGCAGAGATTTTGTGAAATTTTGCCCTCAAAAATCCTATTTTGCGGGTGTACCTTTGCAGGAGCTTCCGGGGGCCTATGCACGCACACTTCAACCAAACGACTTCATTTTCCCTGCAATGAGCGCAAATGGTGTCATGCACCCTGGACAACCAATCTCTCACGATGCTGTTCAGAAATGGATCAATGAGTCGACTGTCGGTGCCGGAATCCTCGGTAATTTTTCAACTCATTGCTTTCGTCGCGGAGGCGCACAGTATTCGTTCATGTTCGCACCAGTGGGCCAACGTTGGACGCTTGCGAAAGTTCAGTGGTGGGGTGGATGGGCTGAAGGCAAGCATGTACGTTTCACATTCTTACAGCTGACACTTGACTGATACAACAATATTTTTTCTATTATTGTGTCTATTCAGCGCGACACACTGGTTCGCTACCTCCTGGATGAACTACATACATACGAAGCCGATTACAGTGATGCCCTCGCCCCCATCTCCCGTGGCACTAATGCCTCGCTCGCCAGTGAATATGTGCTTGCAAAACCAGCATCTACAGAAGAGCTCCGCATGGTCCACGAATCTGTCATAACAGATGTCAACTCCCTGCGCAATGAGATCAGATCAGTGAACAACTCTCTGCACTCACTAACAAGTGCAGTAGTACAAGCTGCATCCACCGCATCAACCACTCCAAGTCTCCAACATCTTGACTCATCTCGCTTTACTGATGTCTCTTCAGAGTGTGCTTCCTGTGCACAAACTCCATCTGCGCCTGTTGTAGGAGCACATGCTGCCGCTCCACAGCTGCCACCTGCTGGGCCTATCCCACCATCCATCTACACTGCTGTGTTGCCACAGCAACAGCCCCCTGCTACACTGTCCATCCGCCTCACTTCACAAAGGCTCCCTACTCCTGGCCTCGTAATCCCTCGGGTCCCAGTCACTCGTTCCAATGGCACTTGCAGCCCAAAGAACAAATCCTGGAAGGAGATTGTCGAGCACTGGTTAGTTGGGGATCAGGACTGAGGACTCACAACGCCATTGAAAGATTGGCTGAAGGAATGGTACCAAGGCGCCAATAGATGGTTTGCATCAAAGTATCATCAAAGGGCAACAATCGCGCTAGAATTTATAAATCAGTAAGTCCCTGCTGTTATCTGCAGTTCCAGTACTACTCACCTGCAGTTCTGGCTCCAGGTATGAGTCCAACGAGGCATGCTTCCTTGCAGCCTATCCAGAGGCCGAGCTTGGGCACACCCAGCTCCTGAAGGCCGTGAACAAGGCCCGCGCTGCTCGAGGGGAGCGCGTCTCTCGCAATAAATAGTTTACTCACCACTGTCCCGCTACCGCATCACTCGTAGTCATCACTGGTAGTTGTCATTCGTTGTTCTAATCATTCTAATTCAATACGCTTTGCCAGAACTCACGCCGTGACACTGACCTTGGTCATGTGCCAGCGAGGTTGCAGAACCTCGTCCAAAAAAGGTAAGCGATCGGTCTCACGTGACTTCGCTTGGCCTTTTGGCTGAGCGCCACCGTAAATTTCTCGACATAAGTTCTTGTTATATTGCTGGGCTGCCCACTGCCTGTTGTCCACTTGTGATGTTGCCATATAAAGCTAGTTCTGTTACTCACCATGTGTACAAGAACAACCGCCAGTGCCTAGATGCAGATTCGGCAGGGAAGCAGACGATCGCGTACGAGGGGCGCTGCGTCTTCCGTGAGTGGTTACTGTACTATCTGCACGGTCACGTTGTGTCACACCTCGGCATAGCGCCGGCATAGTCATCTTTGACTCTCCGCAGTTCCTGATTCTGTTGACACTGACTCGTAGGAGATTGAATTTCTTACAGTCATGTTAATTACTCACATCCCCTCAGGTGATCGACTTCGACGTTGGTGGTCCAAACCCGTAGATCAGTCATCGTTGACTATGTCGTCGAGTCGACTGTAAATGTTGCGTGGACGAATCTCAACTAGGCTCTTGAGCAAAGTTGAACAGGGGTGTTTGACCACGAAAGCTAAGTGAGCTCTGTCGAAATTTTTGGTTGATAGTGATACTGATGTGACTTGCTAGTGCCAAAAAGGTTATAATTACTGGATTGTCTGATCCGGGCCCATGTTTGTCTTTGGCGTCAACCTCGGTGCGTACAAATCCGAGTATTCCATCATTTCTAGCGCCTCGAGTACTACAAATTGTGTTGCTAACATCGTCAGGGTCGTTCACGACAAACTTGGCATTGAGAATGTGTCTATGTCCACTATCCGTGCGGCAGGCATCACTGACATTCAATCCGTGACTAACAACATCACCCCAAACTACAGTGAAGCGGCGGAGGCTGTCGGAAGAATCGTTCCTTCGTTGAATTGCAGGCTCATGTGTGTCATCATCTCCTTTCTTGATCTGTTTGTCTAGTTCTGAATATTTTTGTGGTGTTGAATTTCGTGTTCCAGTTGTCAATGCGTCCGTCGTTGACCTTGTCGTGAATGTCAAAAGCAGCACGCGTTTCGGTGCCATCACAACTCATGAGAGAAGCCGAAGCGCGTCCTGTTTGTTGCTGATAACTTCCTGGCGTCTACGAACTTGCTTGAATGCACTGAGTCGGCCATCTTCGATCCTGGGGTTGCATGCGCGTTTCATTCGCGTTCCTTCAAGTTCAATGTTACATATTAATATTATGCCCTTAGTACCATTTATTTAGACTCTGAATGGAAATGTGTGTTATTTTATCATGCTCAAATATTGACTTCTATATGTGCAGATTAACAGTATCAACACCCAGAATCATCCGCTCTCGTTAATATTGCCATGAGGAGCCAGGAACTTGCTTGCAGTCAAACAAAGTTTGATAGAGCCATATAACTGCATATTGGGCATATTGGGCATATCCTAACCATCCTAACTATACTACGCTACATTTGTAACACCCACACCATTGATATACCAGCATATTGACCTACTGACCCCCTTCTTTCTTAATCTCTTCACCCATCATGTGCGTCAGCATCCTAGCCAGTGCTCCTGCAATTTCAATTGCCATTTCCCTATCGCACTCCCGCAACTTGCGCGCGATGTTCGAGTTAAACTTGTCGGGGTGGAATCTAAGTATCTCTACCTTCAGTCTATCCTTGCGCGACTTCAACTCCATCCCTGGGCGGAGGGGGTGGAAGATGAATTCCTCCATGCTGCGTTGGGAAATATCATCGGGGGATGTGCAGCCTTGCTGAAAGATGGGCCATGGCATCTCGCAGAGCATGACTGAAGTCAACGTCTTGCTCAGTCTGAGCTCTTGCCATTTTGCGTCGTAGAGCTGGAAAAATGCGACGATGTCCGCCTGAGCTTTGTTACGACGAAGTTCTTCTTCTTGGCGCAGCCTCTCTTGCCGTTGAGCTTCCTCACGAAGGCGCTGCTCGGCTTGCTCACGAGCCCGACGTTCCGCTTCTTCCTGGGCTTTGCGAAGAGCCTCTCGTTTGGCCTGGAGCTCACGCTCGCGCTGCGCACGAAGACGCGTCTCTTCCTCCGCACGACGCCTAGCCTCTTCTTCTCTACGCTTCTCCTCCTCCTGCCGCCGACGTTCCTCTTCTTGACGCCTCAGCTCCTCTAAACGGCGGAACTCCTCCTCTTCTTTCTTTCTCCGTGCGTTGTCCTCCAATCGCAAGACAGCTTGGCGGTCGCGCTCCGCGTGCTCCAACTCACGTATCGGGCTCAACTCTTCGGCACGCGCCACGATCTCTCTGGCATCTCCAAGCGTGTGCTTGCGCCGCTGATCGACTTGAAGGGCCTGAAGCTGCTTGAGGAAGATAAAATCCTCATCAGTCATACCGTCGACTTGCATAGTCTCGATGGCAACATTCTTGAGGTCGTTAAGAGCCGCCGCCGCTTTTTCGCGCTTGAGCTTCGCTGGGTTGTGGAAACGGGGACCTTTGCGACGGAGTCGAGCGATTGTGAGATGGTAATTGAGGCGCTTGGGCCAGAGTTTACGGCGGGAATGGATGATTTCACTGGTGGAAACCTTGATGGAGGCGTTCTTCTTCTTGACGACCGTTGGAGCAGCAGCAGTAGTCTTAGTGGGACGACTTGCACGGGCAGGGTTGGCTGAGGTGGGTTGGAAGAAGTGCGGAAGGGCTTGTGCAGGAGGTGCGTTGTAGTCGAAAAATGCAGGTGCATTTGGGGCGCGGGCGGGGGTACTCGAAGGAGAGTCGACGCATGGTGAAGGCGAGAAAATCGAGGGACGGACGCGAGGCTTCTTCTTCGGAGCTCTTAACATCCTGAATCCAGCAGGCGTTTGCGCGACGAAGGGGATGTGACAGTATGGCTTGTTGAACATACTTCTTGAAGGTAGTTGAGCGTGGAGTGAGTGACTTGAGGTGTTGTGTTGTGGTGTTGGAACATCACGCTTGTATGGAAGTGCGAGCTTTAATAACTTCAGCTGTGGACGTGAAAGTGGAAATGTCCACAAATCATGCTGCTTGTGGTAATAGTCAATATAATTACTTCAAGAGTTTCGAACTCCGCGACGACGTAGTGGACCTCCAGTTCAGTTCAATAATGATTTGAAGGGGGTGATACGAATCAGTGGTAGCTGGCGAAAAAATGACAAGTTGCACCAAAGAGGTCGTGGACATCGAGGTTCGCATCTCTTGGGAGCTCGCTGGCATTTTGCCTTCCTTGGCAACAATGGGCATGCCACAGCTGGCGGGTCTCAAGCGCGTCAGCAGTCGGTCTCGCGGTCAACAACGTACCGACGCATCAAAACTATTCACGATATGCTAATGGCTCAAAGGCCCTTGCACATAATGGGTTTAAAACCACTAGGTAGCAGGATTATGATCTGCTCGTGAACTCCAGTCGAGTCTCTGAGATTGCAGTACATGAGTCCAGACAATCATGATGGCGAAGGAATTTCGTAGGCCTGTTGATCACGACTCGCAGTTGATCTGGGAATTTTCCAACGTGTTCCGGGTTCCCACGTCAATCTGCCATCAAGTCACATAACTGCAAACGCGCCGTTACACTCTCCTATCCGATGTCACGTTTTCATGTATTCCAACCGTCGGTCACGTGACTTTGGATTCCTTTTTTTTTTTTCTCGACGAATCTTTGACGAATCCCCTTTACAGAATTTACCTTAGCTAATCGTATATTTCTCCAGATATCCCGACTTTGTTCACTTCCTCTTGAGGCACACGTCCAGCGCTCCAGTATCACAAATACGGCTACCTTCTGAATCCACATACCTCCGCATCCATATTTGAACCTTGTCGATTTTCGTGCCCTGGGCGCTCTCCTGGATACGGGTTCATTATGTTCTGCTGATTCGGAATGGCCCTTCCCCACGACCTGGATCGGGTCCTCGGGATTATCGTCTAGGAGCTGCGGGTACTCCATTCACCTCAATGCGAGATCAGTGTGAGAAGCGGTGCGTATGTCATGCTGGGTTCCCGTCTCTGTCGGGTTGTAGACCCGCTTTTATGTCAAGGCTGCGGTCGTTTTCCTATTTGTTAGCCCATTACTGCGGGGTACATGTTGTCAATTGACATGTTGCGCGGTCGACAATTCCCAAGTAAGGATATTCAGAACTAGATCTTGATCGCACGGTACATAGTACTGACCGATACCCGTCTTTCAGATCTACATTCGGACCCGTCCGAAACTCAGTCGCCTCATCCTCATTTGCGTTTAGATGTGCAGACATGCAGCACCCATTAGGTGCAAATTTTTCTGGGGATAGATGGGTCATGTCACGTATGATTATCCAATCCCCTCATGTCTTCACCCCGATACTTGCGCATCCCGATATCTACCTGCCTCGAGCGTTCCAAACCCTCTCCATTCATCTCGTCACCTCCCCTGCCAGTGTAGTTTCCTCACCTCGTCCACATTGGGAATGTCACATGATGCAATTTGATATGGCTGATGCAGGCGACACTCGTGTTTCATCTCTGCTAGGCGCCTCTAAGGTGCGGGCCCCAGCTCAACATGTCAGAGAATTCCCGCTCCTATGCACGTGTCTTGGATTCACTAACTTGTAAGTTGTTCAAATATTTTTTTTCTAGACGACCGTTCTGTGCTACAAACAGTGCCATCAAACGTCAACAAAAAGCTTAGCCACAACATCCGTTCCTTACACCTCTCGCTCGCCTATCTTCACTCATTTCTCACGAGACCATCCGTGCCAATAATATGCGCCTGCGTTTCCCAACTGCGTCTCGCGTGTTTCCTTTGTCGTCTTCGTGTGCAAGCTGCGGGTACGATATGTCCCGTGTTTCACTTACTCCAGAACGGCATAGGGAAGAAATTGTTCAGCAGCCCAGACTTTCCCTGGGCGTTTTGACATTGGCCCGGACCCATTGCCGGCAAAGAGGGTGTGGCACCGCTGGAGACGATAGACGCGCAAGTCTTATAAAATTACGCGATCGTCACGTAAGGATGCAACCTGCGTTGCATGGATGAGACCTGTACTAATTTATTGAACTATAGGCTTGTGCAGTGAGACCTGCATCTTCTCCACGTCGATTGGATCCCGCGTTGCCTCCATGGGGCTTGCCAAGGATGAGGCATTTGCGAGGAGCAGACTTATTCCAGGAGGTGGCAGCCACGGCCCACCCTGAGACTTGGGTGGCGAAGTTCCGGAGAAAATCACTTCGAACGTTCAGACCAAATGTACAAGATTTCTATTTGATCATGGTCGCTTTGGTTTTGCTCTTATATGGCAAGATCTCCGCCTACATGCCTATGGTGCATTCGATCTTCGGACCACCGCATGCGGTTAGATTGTTTGAAAGCTTCGCGTCAAATATGGCCCATTGGAGTTCTGAAGAGTCCCGGCAGTCGAGGAGGGTTGATAAGCTCAGAGCAAATGCGGAGGTAAGTAGGATAGTCGTGTTTTCAAGAGATGTTGGCCGATATCGACTTAATACTTATTGCTGACATGCTGATCTGGTGACTTGAGTACTTGTCAGGTGCACACTGGCAGTACTCGAGTAGGGTACCGCTCTTGTGGGTGTAGGCGGTGCGCAACAGGTGCCTGAGTAAACTACTTCGCTGGAGTTACAAACCCGGGAATGCTACAGACTGTCATTTTTAACCTTCTACATGACTCACACTATTTACCCCGGATCCCGGTACAATCGATGGTGTACGGTATCTGCAGTAGGAAGTTCCACATCGCATCATTAATATCGGGTGAGTTCTCACAATAGCGTGTATTTAGGACCCATTAGGGCGTGCATCTCACACACGCTCACAGTTTTCGAAGCCATAATGGCACTGCAGGGATTGTGTAGTATAGTAGGAACGAGATGGCGTGTGGTCATGAAACATCAATTATAAGACTATCAAATCCTGTAGCTATAGATCTAGCTCCATTTGCCATCATATATCTGCAAGTCAAGCTACACGTTTAAAGCTATATTTGCTGTTGATCAAGATTCGTTACGCAGCTTCCCTATGTTGACATCACACAGATGGATCGAAGTAGTCACGGATGGCAAAGACTATTAGGAGGGTATCATGGGCGAAAGTGCGACCCAGTAAGAATCGGGTGTCTTCTGTGAGGGGTCCACATGCTCTTGACCATCTGGTTAGACATCACCTCCAATTTTACTCTGACTCGGGTGGGCAGCATGTCCTTTGAGATCCGATATTCAATAAGGAAGCTTCGTATGTCGCTGTCTTGTGTGTAAGAAAAACAAAAGCATGCCTGTCGCAGCAGCCCCAGTGATCATGAGGATGCTGCAACACGTAGAAAAGACAAGATTAGCGGCAAGAAAAGACAAGATTAGCGGCAAGAACTCGGACTATCGATTTTGTGACAAATCGGTAGAAGACGACCCTAGGACCGCATGACCGCATGTAACTCTAATTTCTCTCGGTTTTCACTGATAGAACGAGGGCCTATTAATTGGAGGCCGAGCTTATGGGGTGCCAATTTTTGGGACAAGGTAGTCTAGGATTGTGCGTGAAAATGCCATAAATTGGACCGCAACTTAATATTTAATACTAAACCATATCTTGCGGTGTCGAGTACATAGAATTATCGAATTAATTTTCAAAGGTAACTCAGCCTTCGTGGATGGCATCGATGAATATTAAACCTTACTCATTGTTCTGACGGGTTAAAGCCGGGCCCGTCCTACCCAAACGGTGCTCCTAGATTTAGGGCAGGTCGCCATTTTCTCAAAGTGGAGGCACAACCTTAATAGGCTTCAATCGGACCCGCATGCTGGGCGTTAATTGTGCAGCGCAATGTATGTATATATAATGGGCCCTCGAACTCAAGTGTTACTGCAAGCTGAATTCTCCATTCTTCATCAATATTGTCATCCTCCTCATGTGTGCTGCTACAGCTCATACCCCTTGGCAATCTCAATGGGCTAATCATAATCTTAAAGTCTCACCTCCAGCCTTGCACAATGCTCGTTATGCAGGGTGGCCCCATCCTCCAATACAGCTTCCCCACGTTGGTGTGACGAGCGGCGGTACCCCCTCGCATCGTCCGCAGGTTAACGTCGCCCATACCCGTGAGCTGTGATTCTTATTCTACGACTCCCTGTTCAACTAACAACATCGTCAGAACCTTATCACATTCATCCCCCATATGAGACTTTCCGATCTCGCATTAATTATGGGGCGCAAGGTAGTTACAAATTTTTTTAAAATGTCATGAACTCGAGCTTAATGCGTTCGGGCAGCATCCGCAAATATAACGGGTCCTGTCAACCCGCAATATCGCAACAATTCGCAGACATGGAATGGTAGGTTCTTCATTGTTGGATCTGGTCACCATATGATCTGACTCGTCTGAAAAGGTGACGCTCACGCTCCATTTACCCAAGGTATTATTGATGCGCACGCCACGACTCAACATGATACAGGGAATACACAGTTCATATGTATGTGTTTTGGATTGACTAACTTGCAAAGTATTCAAATATATTTTCTAGATGGCCACTCTGTGCCACGAAAAATGTCATCAAACGTTAATGAAACCAATGAGGGTATGCCTCAGACACAATTTGTGATCCCCGATCGTTCCTCATATCTCTCGTCAGCTTATCCCCACCCTTTGCTCTCTGCGCTGTCCATGACACTCGCATATGACCTGCGCCTGCCGCCTACGTCTCTCCGGTTTCCATCGTCGTCTCCATATGCAGGCTGCGGTTACGAGCTACTCTTCGTCCCACTTACCCCAGAACGGCCTAGACAGATACGGCTCATCAGCCCAGACTTTCCCTGGGCATTTGACATTAGTCCTGACCCCAGTGCCGGAGAAGAGGGTGTGACATGTCTTGACGTTCTCGCTACGCTGTACGCTGGATTGCAACGCCCACTCACCGACACGGAGTGGGGAACCGCTAGGGGCGATAGACGTGCGAGCCTTATCAGAGCGCGTGACCGCCGTCGTCAAATGGGATTGCAGGGGAGCTCGGAATCTGCATCACCACTGACGAGATCTGTACCTGGTGCTAATGCATCAAATAATAGGCTCGTGCAGCAGGAGCCGCTTCTGCTCCGCATCGATTGGCTTGGGTCTCGTGTTGCATTAGTAGGGCTTATCAAGGATGAGGCATTTGCCAGGAGCAGACTCATTCCGGGTGGTGGGCAGCCACCTGAGACTTGGGTGGTGAAATTCAAAAGGTTGTGATTCTGAATATTCGGAGAAAATGTACAAAAATCTAATTATTTAATCATTGTATCGATAATTTATGAAGTTGAAACGTTGACGAGAGAACCGGTGTCGTGTCATGTACTAGGTGTTGTCGGCGTTTGCCGACTCGCACTCGGATGCAAAAGAACCTCTCGATCAGTTTCATCTCATCGGAACTTCAAGTACACATACTCATTGTCGACGACACATCAGCCTAGCTGTCCATTCCATCATCTCTCCAATTGGAATGTCACTATTTTAGCCGATGTTGCCAGCCCTCCCCTACTCTTCACTAGAATGTGCTACCTTTGGCGAATCCTTGCGCATCCAACGCCAGGGATCTGGTCGCGCAACCAGGTCGGATGAGTGCTTGCTTGCTCGCTCTGGTAGTCTCACCGGTGCACCCTTCGTGTTGCTCAGATAACATAGGAATCGCTGAAAATTGGATCACCCAATAATAGATTTTCGACTTCTTAATATCCTCTTTTCTAGGATGTAATATTTGGAAACGGTGGTTATGTCACTCATGTACGATGAGTACTGGAATCACAACTTCGACACAGCACACTCGAGAACATCGGAGTATTGCTGGACAGACTTCCGCAAATCTGAAGCATCGGATCTTTCTCATCTACGCATCAACAGTGACAGGGTTGCTGTTTCTATCAGTGTTCACATCAGCGCGTGTATTTCCGTGTGCGAAAATCTATATCTACGTCATCTCCACCTCCAGGCCGTTTGCGAGGCGTATGTTCCGTCCAAGCGATTCTTCCCTGCTCGGAGATCCTTGTGGTGGATGATACCTGTGCCTCCAATGTGCCTCTTTGTGTTTTTGGAAGCGAATCGGAGATGCTTGAATGGACCGAGGCCCAACGCCACATCTCATCGGATCTAGAAGCTTGACTCGTCCGCATGAGCTCATTACTGAAACGCGCAGCTTTCCTTCCGCGGCCTGGAAACTGACTTTGACAGGATCACCGAACAAGTGGAAGCCGGTTGTCTTTCGGTGGAGTTGATTTTTCCATGTGCCTGTGGTAACCGTTTAGATGGACATACTGGGTGTTGATGATATTGAGCCATTGCTCTTGGTTGTAGGGGGGTTACTTTCTGCGGGTAAGTGCGCTGCCATCTCGCCCTATATACTTTTTTCACCTAATTTTGCCTTGTCTAGAAACTCACTTCAGGCCGGTGACTCAATGACACATTGGAGTCTAAAGCTACGAAAGTTCGCACTGACGAGCGTCTGCCTTGTATTTCAATACATGAAGTTGAGTCATTGAACGATTTTATCTCGATCCTCAGGCGTGAACGATGTTACATTCAGTGTGACATGGTGCCAGCTTTGCAGTGAGTTGTGCTCTGACGACAGTCGTAGAAGCACAGTGCCATCACTCAAACAGATCTGTTTGTTTAACACTTTCGTTCTACATCATCATCTGATTTTACTGTAAGAAAACAAACCCTTCGAATCCCGTCAAGTTTGCTCTCAATGAGATTGCAAAAGGTGCGCTTATGCATCCACCTCTCACTACTCCTGATCTTATGGTCCATTGCACTTATTTCGGCTTCGACAGGCCACAGCGCTCGCCAGAGTACAACCTCTCGGCAGTAAAAGGCCGCCCAAGGCGCCTCACTTGTCGCCACAACCCGCATCTTCAATGGCTCTGACGGCGCACCATCACCGTCATCCCCCTTTAGGAGGACATCAATACCTGAGGATACATCCAAGCCCCGCGGAAATCAGACGAAGAGACAATCACCACCAACGAGAACACTTTCATTCGCATCTCACGCCAAGCTAACAACGTGCGAGACAGAACAACCTCCTTCAAAACGTCCCTCCGAATCCTCCCCATACGCATCGCTCGCCCGTTCACCGTCCTTGGCACAACCCTCGCCGCAGACTACGCATCACTGCTCTGCCCAACCGTCTCAGGACGCTACTACAATCCTAACCATGCCTCTCGAGAACCTTGCTATGAAGCCCACGCTAGAAAAGTATCTCCTTAATATACAATACTGAGCCTTCCTGGCTCCACCTGTTCGGTTCATACATGGAGTCAGCTGAGCCTCAAACAGCTCATGCAAATTCCCAGTCAACGACTTTCGAAGGTGAGGTATGTGTGTATGGCCCAGTGCGGATGAGTGGATGGATGTGGTGCATCAATAATGGTCCTAGATCACGTCTACATTCCCCCCTCCATGGCAGGCCTAGTGCCGTGGATATGGAAGCTAAGCATGTGGCCCTCACTGAACGTGCCTCTTCCTCCGGCAGTTCTCTGGTGATAAGGAATGTCCCAGATGATATGGAGAATGACGAACAGACGTAGCTGGCAGAGGAGATGGCGAGTGCCCCTCATGGAAGATGGTGCCGGACGCAAAGAAGGGCACGGCACTAAAGCTCGTCGAGCAAAGGTGCCCCAAAGGAGCGAAAAGCGCCCCGCTTACTTCCTGGGCACAATGGGTGGAAGACTCGCACTGCAACAAAACGAGAGGGAACTATGCTCATGCCTTGGGATGAGAAAGAAAAAGGTTAGCGCAATACTTACTTTCCCACCCATAGATTACCTTTCCCACACCCATGGGTCCGTTTGCAGAGAAATACTTGTTTGCTTTGCGACAGACATATATCAAGCTTCGTCCCTGATCCTCTCGGTGATTGCCCTCCAAGCTGGAGAGAGGAGTCGAGCCACCCAGAACACCCAGGACCTAGGTCAGATGAACTTCGGGACCAGTAAAATGCTACGAATCATCGTCAATGGTAAGCGTCGCCTGTCTTCGTTCAGCATATACCGATGATTTTCCAAAGCCATTCTGGTGGCTTTTAATTTTGTCATTACTCTGTGTCGTTTCGCGACAAACTCCGACGTACCAGACCTACCTGATGATATCTTTCAAGCCATGGGTGAGGAGCTAGAACACCCCCAAGACCCGGGAGAGATAAACCTCAGTCGGGTGCAACAAGTCATCATTACTGGTTCGTAACATTTATCTCCATCCAGCGCTGCAGCACTTATTGACAATTCCCCCCAAGCCATTCGCGCGACTCTCTGTATTGACAATTTCTCCCAAGCCATTCGCGCAACTGATTTCACTTTTGGGCTCCGGCGGCTCCCCGCTGGTTTCTATGTAGTAGTAAAGACTGATGGTGCCGAATACCAGACAAGCAACAAACCTGTACACGTAGATCAGTCTCTCGTCGAATGGAACGAGCACATACTTCTGTAGGTTTCCCTTAACCCCGGTCTTTCCTGCAGGTATTGAGAAAACTCCAGACCGTGCAAGCCATACTCTAAAGTTCGGGTCAACGTGCATGCCTCATTTGAATTGGGTCCTATGCTTTGCCATGGAAAAGTCCTCCGCACATTCGATATCTCCGTTGAAGAATTACTGAAACGCAGTGAAAAGTCACATCGTCAGTACCGTCTGTCACAGATCACGCCTGACGGATGTTAATCAATATCACAGCCATCATTTTTCAGCCTGACCAGGGGGAAGTCGTATCTTGGTGTGCTTCACTGTTAATATTAGTGGAGCAGCGACGTTCTGGTGAAAATGACGCTCTGGTTCTTCGCCCCCATACTGCCGTGAGTGATAATTGTGCTCTAGTATTTTAATGCTGAGAGCTTGTAATATGTAGCTTACATCCGGCGGTAAGGATGTGTTAGTACTAAGGACAAATGCCGGACATGGACTTCTCGCACGATACCATAAGACACAGAGCAGCAAGGACCTTGGCCAATCCATAAAGCACTTTGAACATGCCTTGGATATCTGTCCCATGGATCACCCTTGCCTCCCTGCGGCACTGTTCAATCTAGCCATCGTGAAGTTTGTTAGTTGCCAAGCTAATGGGGCACCCTCAGACCTCGACATTTCTATCGCTCTTTTACAAGACGCCCTTGATCTGCGTCCCACTGGTCATCCAGATCGACCCGTCACTCAACTCTATCTTGCAATTGCTCTGCGGTTCCGGTTCGCGAAACGGGGATATCGAACGGATGTTGACGCGGCTGAAGAATCACTGAGCGAAGTTCTCGACGTCTGCCACGCCAACAGCCACATTTACAGAGCAGCTTTACTTGCAATCAAGACATCCGCTCTTTATCCCGCTGGAAACACTGCTGCGAATGATCTTGGGCAGGAGCGGCTCGCTGTATCCATGCTTCCATTATCGCCGAATCAACTTGTTAATCTAGCAGAGCAATGTTTGGGGAGAGATGATCATCATGCCTTAGACGAAGTGATATCCCTTCATTACGATGCACTGGGATACTACGACGCAGAGCATGTTCGCCGAGGGCAATTGCTAACCAATCTGTGTGTAATGCTGATGACTCGCTTCGAGCGTCGAAGCAATCACGGAGACCTGGATCGGGCTATAGCACTTCAGAGGGAAGCGCTGGCGCTGCACCCGGCCGGTCACCCAGATCGCTTCTCGTCGTTAAATAACCTTGCAAATCAACTTTCTGTTCGCTTTGACCACGGAGGCAAGGACGAAGACTTGGATCAGGCTATTGTACTTCAGATGGAAGCGCAGGATCTGTGCCCGGTCGGTCACCCAGATCGCTCCATGTCGTTAAACAACCTTGCGAATGAACTCTCCACCCGCTTTCGTCATAGAGGCAACGACGAAGACTTGGATCAGGCCATTGCACTCCAGAGGGAAGCACAGACTTTGTTCCCAGTCGGTCACTCAAATCGATCCTCGTCATTAAGTAATCTTGCGACAGAACTCTCGACCCGCTTCCACCACCGAGGCAACGACGAAGACTTGGACGACGCCATTGCACTTCAGAGTGAAGCGCTGGCTTTGCGCCCTGCCGGTCACATAGATCGGCCCTCGTCTTTGAATAACCTTGCTAATCTTCTCTCTACCCGCTTTGAACACCAAGGCAAGGGTGAAGACTTGGATGCCACTATTGCACTCCACAGGGAAGCGCTGGCTTTGTGCCCGGTCGGCCACACAACCCGGTCCTTGTCATTAAGTAACCTTGCGGGGGATCTGTCTACCCGATTTGAGCACCGAGGCAACGACGAAGACTTAGATGACGCCATCGCACTTCTAGATGAATCGCTGGGTTTGCGCCCTCCCGGTCACAACGGCCGGTCCTCGACATTGAATAACCTTGCGAATCGACTTTCCACCCGCTTTCGCCGCCGAGGCAACGACGAAGACTTGGATATCGCTATTGCACTTCACAGGGAAGCGCTGGCTCTATACCCTATCGGTCATGCCAGTCGGTCCTTGTCATTAAATAACATTGCGGGGGAACTCTCCATCCGCTTTGACAATCGAGGCAATGACGAAGACTTGAATGACGCTATCGCATTTTACAGGGAATCGTTGGCTTTGCGGCCTGTCGGTCACGTATATCGACCCTCATCGTTACACAACCTTGCGGATCGACTCTCCACTCGCTTCGAGCACCAACACAATGAAGAAGACCTCAACGAGTCACGAGAGAATCTTCACTCTGCATTGGCTCTGTTGACGCAACATGACCCTCGTCGATTATTGGTCTATAAGTCGCTAGCTACAGTCTATCTGTTGTTCCATCAATCAGGATTTGATGGCACTGGTCCGGGCAAAGATATTGATAGTTTGAATACTGCCATGGATTATTCCAGGGCAGCGGTGGATGTTGTTTCTGGAGGCTTGTTATTTCGCCTGCGAACCAGTCTATCCTGGGTTCACCATGCTAGTCGGCACATACACAGTACTGAATTGGAGGCTTATGCAACTTCCATACAACTTCTGGACGCTTACATGTCCGCGACAGCTTCGGTATCGTCTCGCCATAGTGCCATGATGGACTTCCCACCTACACTTGCTGCGGACGCTGCATCATGTGCAATTCGTAGTGGTGACGTGCATTGCGCTGTTGAGCTGCTGGAACAAGGCAGGACTCTCATCTGGAACCAGATGGCACGGTTCCGCACGCCCCTTGACAGCCTCCCCTTGGCTCTGGCAAAGACATTCCGAGACATCAGCTTCCTCCTTGATAACCCTCCTACGAATCATCCGGAAGGGACCCCGATAGTCGTTGTAGAAGCAGAAGCTACCCAGTACAGACGACTGGTGGAGGACTGGAATAGAGCTGTAGAAGAGATCCGGAAGATAGAGGGCTTCTCTCGCTTCCTACTTTCTCCCATGTTCTCTGATCTTCATGATGCAGCTTGTGATGGGCCCATCATCGTGCTCATTGCAACCAAGTCGTCTTGCGATGCCATTATTATCCCGCATAAACAATCCCCGACTAGCATTCAACTCCCTACTAACTTTGAGAAGCTCCAGAGATTGGTGCTCGCACTCAAAGAGGCAAGACAAAAGGAGGCCAATGCCAAAGGGAACCAACCAGCGCTGGTGAAAGCTTTGAGGGAGTTATGGGACGACATTATCTGCCCCGTAGTCAAAAAGCTGAACGGATTTGCACCACGAAATTCCCGGATATGGTGGTGCCCAACGTCTCTCTTCAATTTCTTGCCGTTGCATGCTGCTGGCGAATACAGAGCAAAGGGAAACTCCCTTTCCCAACAATATATCTCTTCGTACACGCCATCACTCACCGCGCTGCTGAAGGCTCGGAGAAGTCACAACAGGCCCTTGTCAGTGCCCTTTGCTGCCATTGGTCAGAATCGTCCAGCCGGTCATTCAATCATTCTAGAATGTGTGGAGCCTGAGCTGGAATTGGTGCGGAGTCTTTTACCCCCTCCCCCAACTGTTTCCTTCACCAAGATACCGAGCGCTGATGCAACGAAATGGAGAGCGCTGTGTGCATTGAAATATAATACTTGGCTCCATTTTGCGTGCCACGGGACCCAGAAATTGGATGAACCCTTCAATTCGGCTTTTCTTATGCAAGACCACCCGCTTTCACTCCTCGATATCACACATCTGGATCTGTCTCAGCACGAATTTGCGTTCCTTTCTGCCTGTGAAACTGCAGTTGGTATCACTAATACGCCCGACGAGGTGATACACCTAGCGGCTGGCCTGCAATTCGCTGGGGTTAAGAGCGTCGTTGGGACATTATGGAAGGTCACCGATGCCACTGTGCAGCGCTTAGTCGAGGAATTTTACAAAAATTTGTGCGGGGATGGCACGATGGATTCTAAACGAGCTGCCGAAGCGCTGCACCAAGCCGTCCGGTCGTTGGCTTGTGAGAAGGATATTCCCTTAGACCAGCGTATAGTTTTCATGCATATTGGCGTCTGACCAATTTCGTGCGTCCTCCGAACTTGTTGATCAACACCTTAATCTGACAACGTCGATGTAGCATTCGGCCGTGGTCACGTGCAGCTTGTTGCCAAGAAGATTAATTTTCATATTTCAGATTTTGGGACTGCATACCTCACCAATATATACGCCTCATCTTGACAAATATTCTGTTATCTCATACTCAATATCACCGTCCTCCAACTCAACATATTTCCCTCGGTGTACATCAAACCCTCGAACTCGAATATCCGTGCGTACTCGCGAGGCAGGTTCTCATACAGACCCCAAGTACTCGGAGAGATGAAATCCGCGCGTGGTGTGCGTACAGGGATGTCATGCGGGGTATCGTGTGCATCGGGGAAGGCCTAAACATTGCTCTTCACGAACACGTTTGCACTATAGCGTGAATCTGCGCAGTTCTACAAATGTCAGTCTTGAGAAAGTTTGGCTGAGTAAAGGGTGTATTTGTTTGTTCTTCAACTCTTGGAATACGACGACGCCCTTGCGCTTGCTCTCTGGTCCGGCGCGGCACTGTCGTCATCCATCTGCGCTCCCTCACAAGCGATTATATTCAGGAAGTATGCATGCTCTTACGAGACAGAACATCCGGGATGCGCCGCAGAGCTGGTAGGCAGCCGACTGACTGAGTTCATGAACCGCACATCGTCACAAAATTATCCTCGCTGGACAGCTTTTCAATGTACACAAGAAGAAGAGTGCGGTACATACTCTTTAATTGAGGTCCGTGATGTCCTTGTGAATTTTTTTGTTTACGCTCACAAATGCTCGCGAGGGCAGATAAGGTCTAGTATGTCAAGCCCAGTCGTACATAAACCATGGGCGGACAGGAGCCCCTCGCAACGCATGGATATTTTGAGCAGCATTTTGATGGACCGATCCGTATCAACCAGATACCCTGTGTATGCCGTTGGACAAGCGCGATGGAGCGAAAATCAAGTGCCTGCTGCGCAGAACAATGGACGATGAGATGAATAGTGCGGTTTATATTTGGGTGGGCAGTGCGAATTCCGACGTGATGACAAGTCATGAATTAGCAGCTTGGAATTATATTTGAGTGATCGTACAGCATGCAACAGTGTATCGTCATAATTATGTCGCACGAAGTCTTCACACTTGACAACCTGTGTTAGACTTGTGAAAATCGTCCAAAACATCAAATATTTCAGTCTGAAAGAACAGCATTATACGCACTGCCAAGTCGAGCCTGATAGTACCACAGCATGCATCATGAAAGAGATCTGCAATTACAGGCAAGAATTACTAGCCATGCCTATTATGCAATGTGTTGGCGCCCTCTCATTCTCTCCTCAATCCACTTGCCACGCCACCTGTGAGGATGCTAGGAAGCTCGTCGCCACCAATTGAGTAAAGCAACGAGATAGAGCCTCCCATCAAGAGGATAAGCGTGATCACTGTTCCTGCGATCAACACAAAGGTGCTAGTACAAACCCAGTCAACGCACGAAACCGAGAGAAATGATGGGACTACTTACCTACTGATGTCCTTCCGCTGACACATATCGCCTGCCCAGCTTTCCGTCTTCCCAGAAATAGACCTAGTGTCAGAGCAAGCGCAGACGAAACACTCCTGTCCAGCACTGAGAGTGCTCACGCACTGCCCGTGACCGAAACATGCATTGGTTGCATTGGAGCAAGCCTCAGCGCTCGTGATGCACGAGGCCAGACGACGAACGGGCGGTCCTGTGGGTGGGCGGGGTGCTGGAAGGGGTGACTGCTGCGGTGGCTGCGGTTGACGTTTGTCCACTATAAAAGAGGGGGTGTAGGACATGACGGCGACGCGGGTCTTTGCTTCCGCAGTACTGGCTTCAATAACAGCTCGAACTGTTCTTGCTGCAAGCTGGTACTGCTCGCTTGAACGACCGTATGTAGCTGCGAGCTGAGATAGTCCTGTTAACTCCAAGGATGCGAACTTGTCATCGTAAATATCTGAGGCTGGCTCGATGAATTTGGTGAGTGTTGTGATTTCTGCAAGGAAAGCTTCGTTCGCGGGTGTTGGGGCAGAAAAGATGTCAAGAGTCCGAGGGATGCCTTCTGGGGGAATAGCGAGATCAGAGTAGATGAGGGAGTATGCATGAGCGGCGCGTTGCAGATACGAGGATACAAATGAAGTAAGTGAACTAGCGGGTGCCCCTGCCATGGAGAACGAGCGGCTCATGAAAGAAGGAATGATATCTGAAGCGCGACTTGTCAATTGCCACCGCGCTTGCTGGAGTGAGGTTAACAGACCTTGTAAACTAGCATCGTCTACTAGTAGAAACAACGCGTTTGAAGCCCCTTGTGCAACAAACTCGTGCTCTCTTAGGAGTTCGCCGTAATTCTGGAAACTCTCGACTGGCTCGAGACCGAGATGTTGGGACAAGACGAAACCAGCATGTTGGAGAGAAAGCCGGGATGGAAATGCTTGAGATGGGCTGAGATATACGTCGGCTGCCTGCGATAAACCTGCCAGCAGCAGGCAAGACAGAGTACTGCAAAGTCGACGACCCATGTTCACAAAGGATTCAATCAAGTTGCGGAATGGTATATGTACAAAGTCCTGACCTTCCTTTCTCGATGCTTACAACATACAACCTTATTCAGCGCCACCTTCCTGGGCAGCCTATACAACGAGTCCGTCGCCTTAGGCTAGTAGCAGCCTGTTCTGAGGATGCTTGTAATATATTTTACAAGTACCTGCAATTTCTAAATGTATGGATAATGCGCTAGCCATGCAGGTACTACTGTTACCTGTAGCTATTGGCCCGTGCGTGGGAACGCCGGAGATGAAGTCCAGCTGAGTTTGAATTTACCTGCCTCTCTCGCAGGCCATTGAAGTATAAAAGGACTTCCTCATTCCCCTACCACGACCCTATTCTAAGCTCGCTGTGTCAATCGTCGCTGGCGACATCCACAATGTCGAATAAGATAGTGGTGAGCTACTCACCTGAACTTGTCTGTAGTAGTTCAGTTTGGTAACAGAGACATTTTTTGAGCCTGGCATCTACCGCGCGGTCATAGACGAAGTCATTTCCGCCATTAAGCCCGAATTCGACGAGTACGGCGTCAGCGAAGAAGTTCTCGCAGAGTTGCAACATGTGAGTATATACTTATTATTCTTGTCCATATCATAGTTTAGGAAATTTGGTGATACGAATGCTCTTGCAGAAATGGGAAAGCAAAGTAATTGCGTCGCATGTTGCAGAGTTTGAACCACAGCCACCTCCGCCTCCACAACACCATCATATGTACCCCCCGCATCCTATGATGGTTCCTCATCACCCGCACTATCCTCCTCCGCACGCATATCCACCACCACCTCCTGTGCAGCCCCAAGGTCCGCAAGTCAAAACAGAACCAGTGGATAATCGTTACGTCCTAAGTGCTCCGGGAATGCCATACGCGCTACCACCACTCCCTGGGCCTCAACTGAACGGTCTCAAAACACCAGGCTTCCCAGGAGGACAGCAAGGCGTCCTGTCGTTCCCCCCTCACCCAGGGCACATGCAACGTCCACCTACCATGACCAGGCCATATGCGCCCCCGGTGTTGCAGCCACCCCCTAAAGCTCCTCAACCGCCGAGCGCTCCCGCCGCCGCCAGTCCGCCTGCACCTCAAGCCAGAGCAGCAGGGCAGAAGATCCCTCAGGTTGATGGACCTTCATCATCTGAATCAGACTCACCTTCTCCTCCGCCTAGCCAGCCATTTGCACCTCGTGCATCTCACCCTTCGCTTCCTCAACCATCGCAGTCGTCATCAACGATGCACGCAGAGGATGCCGAGGCAATTAACAGCGACCTCGACGACTCGGACACCGAAGCCGAAGAAGACGCTGAAGAGGGTGGACAAGGCGAAACTGACATTGTATTCTGCACATACGATAAGGTGGGCAAGACCGGCATCGATGACCCAGATATCTGGGCTTATTCTGTATCGTTCAGGTTGGGCGTGTCAAAAATAAATGGAAATGCCTGCTCAAGGATGGCATGATCCATATCAACGGGAAGGATTATCTATTCGCCAAATGCACGGGGTGCGTGGTCCTGATGTCGTTATTAGTTGGCACTGACACCGCGCAGCGAATTCGAGTGGTAGTCACGACCCTACTAATCACCTGTCAAATCTGATTCGTTATTGCTCTGATCAGCTATCTTGGACATAAGCTTCGTCCTCATGTCATTTAACCCCCAGTGTATTCTACCAGACATCGTAAATTTCATTATTTTAACCAAAGGAGTGTGAACCTAGGCCTGAGCGATCGGTGCCAAGGGAACCTTGGTAGTAAAGTTCGAAAAACCAAGAGGGCGGAACAATACAAAGTTCAAGGCAAGGGCACCCGCCAAGCCGTAGAAAACCTTCCGCTGTCTCGGTTCGCCTTGAGTCGTTCGAGTTATCCTTCTCTCGATAAAACCCCGTGCACACGGCCGTCGAGCCGAACGGATTATCCGACATATAACACCGTCAATCGACCAATTAGTTTTTTTTATTCTTTTTCACCTATAAGCAAGTTAATATTCTCAAGCCATTCTATATATATACATACTCAGCTACAGGTTCGCCCCCCCTGGCCCCTACATACGCGTACTAGTAATGGCACCCGCTGCTGTACTTGACGTAGTTTTTACACACACGCCAGGATATTAATATAACTGAAAAGGTCAGATGTGAATATACCAAGACCGACAAGTTGACGCAAAAAAAAAAACGTCCCTGACGGCGCTGCTCAAATAGTCGTACAGTATATGTATGTGTGCTATCGTATTCCTATTTCACAGCGCTGAGCGCGATACCAAAAGTATGTATGTACCGAGGAATGGGTTTGGTTGGTTGGTTATGGGTATATGACATATCATAAGCGAAGAAGGGGGAACGGCTACAAGTAGGGACCGCATAGAAGAACGTCGTACGCTTGTTCGGTAAAAAGCCAAGCACGCCTAATCAGAGGTACACGCGCATCTCATCTCTTCCCGCGGGTCCGCAACTGAGGTGCGTCTTACGCAAGAATGATGGACGTGATGGTAATGACATGTCACAGATCACCTGATGCCAGGGATCCAGCGAATAGTCACCCGGAACGTGGTCCTAGCAGCCGAAGGGCTCTGTCGTCTACAGGGTCGCGTTTGTAGGGGTGGCTACGCTGTAAGGAATGCAACGGTGCCAGGCCAACACGCTGCGGTCCAATACTGCTCGAATCCGCAGGAGACGCTACTTCATATTGTGGCGGAGGCTCTGACCGAAAGAGCTGCGCGGGAGGGGGAAGCGAAATGTGTGGTGAATTATGAGGGGAAGGGAAACTGGCCGAGTTGTCTAGCGAAAATGTGTTCTGGTTCGGTTCTCTGCCATCATCATCTGGCGCTCGAGAGACTGGCTGGAAATTGCCAACCGTAGATGGCTGGTCGAATGCGACACGATGGGGAGGGGGGCGGTGAACGTGATGGGCGGACGGTGAATGAACATGAATAAGGAGGTCGGGGGGAGTAAAGGTCTTCAGATGCACGATGTATACTGCTTGTACTGCCCGAAGCAGGAGGATGACCAATACTAGATCCAAATGCGGGGGAAGACCCGCGATCATTGGAGGCATGGTATTCAGCAAAGGGCTTCAATGATGTGTCTGTACGAGTCCTGGCCAAGGGAGGAATAGTTCCAGACACGGAGTAATCGGCAGAGCTTCTGCGGCCATAAAAGGCTGAGCTATGCTCTGACGGGGGTATGGTGGGGAGCGAGGGGCGACGAAATTTGTAGTCGTCCTCATATGAAGGACGAAGAGGTGGGAGAGAAGGTGGTGGCGGAGGAGGTACCGAATACTGAGGGATTTCAGACGTCGGCGGGCGAAACTGCTGGGAAGATTGACCCAGACCTGAACGATAAGAGTCATCCGGCTGAGCGTACGGTGATTGTGGCGAATTAGGGTAGTGGGAAGGCTGGCTGGAGTATGCGGGGAACGGAGCGTACGTCCGCGTTACTGTGGAATTTGTTGACTTTAGAACATCAGATCTTGAGCGAGTGTCTTCCCCTTTGCGAGTTTTGCCAACTCGGGTGCTTTGGAATGTTCCTTCTGGCACCACAAGGTCGGAGACACCCGGTATGTTGTCTATGGTGCCTAGTTCATCGACTGTGGCCTGCGTAAAGTATGCGGCTAGAAATAACTTTTGTAAGGTTTATATTTTGGAAATGTCACATGTCCTTACTCAAATGCCACTTGCGTCGACCTTTATCAGTTTCGACCCAAACTGAATAAGTTTGCTTTACCAGCGGGTCCCAATCTCGAGGGGGCTGCTTTTCAGAAGAGCTGATAAAATAATGAATGAATTAAATGAAATTGATTTAAGGCGGGAACATACGCAGAATGGCCAGCGTCTGCTGGCGGAGTATATTTCTCATAGTAGAAGAGAAATTCCTTGGGGGGAGATTAGCGGGGTGAGCGGACATAAATTTGGAGAACCAACGTCTCTGACACGGGAGGGACTCCAACGACGACCCTCTGTGAAGCGCTCGATGCCCAAACCTGTAATTTCAGTGTGTGGACCTCTTTCTTCCCAAGCATAGATACAACCAGAGCATAAGGCGAGACGTTCGTCGGCGTCAAGGCGCCTTGTTATCATTGGTAGTATACGCAGCTGTACTGCATAGAAAATTTTATGGGCATCACGAGTGGAACGTATGCGCACATTGGTGCAGGTGGGACGTTGCTGCATGTGTGATCAGTGAAAACGGGGACAAGAAGAGAAGGCAAATAGGATGGGTATGGTATATATTGGCTACTAGATCTGGGGAGCAGAAGATTAATTAAACTATTTTCTAAACGAGGGGTATCCGCTGACTTCCGTTCATAGTCAGTTGCTCTAATTTGGGCCAATTTTGGAAACTAACTGATGAATCTTATTGGTGGCGACGACCCAAAAGGCTTGTCGCCAATCTCGATTACAGCGCGAAACTCTATCACTTTACAACTCAATTTCTTTCAAGTCCCCCATATTCCAAACTGCGATCAAAACGCACCCTTTTTCGGTAAATCCCGGTTCTTCTTTCAATTGATATCTCAGTTCCCCGCGGCAGGGTTGCAAACATCTATGAAACAACTGCACATCCCGCTCCAACTTCTCAAGCAAGACGACTACCACGTGTAAAATAACACTGGCAAAACGTCTAATTCTTATTCAGAACACCATCGTTATCATCCATAGCCACGTCAGAGACGCTCGGAACCGCTTCCCTGGCAATCCATGATTTGCCAGTACTGGTATCACAGCTCCAAGTCCCATTCTAGAACCATCATCGGAGCCTTAGATAGTGGCGTTGTGGTGATTATAATATTATGCTGTTTGTCCTCAACACTCCCTACGGCACTTTCGTAAGAGCTTCATGATTCAGGCAAGTAGCTGCGCACTGCTTTTCATGGTTTTTCCCGTATCGTCCCCCGTGCGACTGCGTGTCGTGTCACACAAAGTACAAGTTGCCCAATTCGTGTGGTTGTCAAGCTCAACTAGGATTCAATTCAGGGGGATTATGTCGTCAAATCCAAATGTAGGCAACCCAGGCAAGTATAACACGAGATTGGGCTGATAGGCTGGAAAAAATCAAGAAAATACTAGTAACGTATGGTAAAAAACGACAACAACATCACAGCACTTGTACGTCCAGAGGTCATTAATTCTACAGTCCACAGAAAACATTATGAAAACAAGAGTGCAAACAAAACACAATACCGATATCAGCTCAAGCGGGGGTAAAAAGCCATTAGAGCTTCCTCATCTAATGGGTGTCTTCGTGGCGGAGCTAGGTTTTGAAGGTACGTGAGAGGCGCTAATGATTGCCCGTCTCGAGGCGGTGCACGCCCTGAGCGGTCAATCACCTGGGGGCCGTCATGCGCGGGCTGAATCACAGCACGAGAAGAAGATGGATACGGTGCATATTGAGGTGTGAAGGGGTACGGTCGCTCTTCTCGCAGAGTACGACCGTGCCTGCTCGTGTTGTGCCGTGCACTCCTATAGTTCCCTGGAGGCACAACGATACGAGCCAGGTCAGGAAGATCAGACACAGTCCGGAGATAATCAAGGCTATCGTGAGTAAAATAGGCAACTGGACAAACACAAAAGTTAAGTTTCGGCTACTTGAATAGTTAGAACGGCGCCGCGTACTGAGATGCCATTTCTTGCGTCCTCTCGCTGGGGTCTCCACAAAGACGGAATACGTTTGCTTGACCAAGCTGACGCGCACGAATTCGTGGGGCATGCCAGATTGCGCCAAGGGACTTGATCCGATCCTGTCGCTAAGATGTCAGACGGATGGAAACAAGGGAAAAACGGACAGACGTGGTGTCAGAGTCTGAGTTTGGGTCGACGTCGACTGGTTCAGGGTCTTTTTCTTGGTAGAAAAGAAATTCCTGAAAACCCTTCAATCATGACAAAACGACGTAAGGCGAGGAAGAACTTACATCACGGACACGGCTTGGGCCCCACCTTCATACCAGTGTTAGCCATTTCACATAATTTCCGTTGTCGTCGTGAATCATACCTCTTGCCGTCAGTCCATCGTTCGATACCGAGCTGGGCTTGTGTTAGGGTGTGGTAGGGAATGCAGACATCAATGAAAACTCACACCGGTGGCCTCTGGGCTAGGACCTCTCTCCTCCCAAACGAAAACACATCCTGAAGTTATCGAACGCCGTTCCTCTGTATCCAGTCGCCGCGTGACCATGGGCAAGACGCCCAGCGCCACGGCAGTGAAAGATTATCTGAGCATCTTGCGGGGAGCTTGCTAGCCATGAGACTATAGCGTAACAATGAAAAGAACAAAGACTGACCGGACCCGCAGGCTGGTGCATGTTGGCTGCTGTTGCATGATGAAGGAGGGAGAAGAAGACTGAGAGGAAGAAGGCGGGCGGTGGCAATATTAATGTCTCGCACAGCTAGTGATGGCTTTGACTGGGGATGATAAATGGCCTTGGCACAGCACCTGATGTGATCAGACAGGCTTAGTTAGAATGGGCGCGGACTGAATAATCAATGGAATGGGAAAGGTCCTTAAATAACGAGGGACAAGAGGATTTGACGAGAACATGATGATATACTAACCTTAACTCTCGTTCTGATGTAAAACGGCTGATAGGCTGACGGCGCGGGCGGTTGAGCGCTTGCAGTAGTCCGATGGGAAACCGCCTAGCAAATTCGGATGGCCATGACCTTTTCATGGACAAATTTAAGGAGAGAGTACAAAATAGAGTTTTAGAATCTTATTCCCATCTCCGGGGCGCTGTATGGAAACCAACAGAAAATAGGAACAACAACTTCGACAACCGAAATGCAAACCAACCCGCTCTGGCTTCGCGGCTAATCAACTCTTAGACTGTGAGCATCAATCGCTGAATTATTATCGGCGGTATGGGGAAAGAAGGATTAAGCGCAATTCTGCTCATTCAAATTACAAGGGGGGTACGTTATCGGCGGTAGGAATGCGCAAGCGCAATCACAGTACCTCGACAATGCAAAATTGAAGATTCTCATGCATGGTGATTCCCCTGCCACGGCCGCCAATTTTCGAGTTAGGTGCAATATTTCACACTACCTTGAAGCCGCAACTTTCCGTCTGACCGGTGATCATTATTTGTCTGATATAATGATGATCTTGCTGTGCTAGACCAAAAGTCTAAGAGCAACCCTCGTCCGTCGGAGCCAGCCTCAGACTAAACCCTAGAAAGGCATATAGATTGCGACAGACCCTTCTTAGGCAAAGTATGAGAACTTGGATTATTCATCAAGAATGGTCAATTACAAACCAGTTGTGGTTAGGTCAAGAACGCGATCGTTTGACTGCTTCGATGCATAGCGAAAGTATTCACCTGTCTAGCAAACCTTGAGCTTGAAACAATTGAAGCTTGCATCTTCATTCGATCGGACCTACAATCATATTCCGAGGAATGAAAAGTAGCACAAAACAGTCATTTACGACAGCGCCAACGAGTGCGGCATCTGCCCAGCGAACCTTGAGCTGAGACATGGATGCGTATTTTGCCTTGAACATGATCAGAGTCCGAATAACAACGTACGGAACTATAATTTCCGACAGCGCGAGCGATTATCACTAAAAGACTAAAGTTAAGTCAGCTTCATTAAATTTGAAACGAAAAACGGCTCATCCAAGGGGAACTTATTTGTCACTCAGCGATCTTCGTGACTTCGATCCGCTAGCACAAGCTCAGCATCGATGTAGCCAGATCGAGGTTGAATGTGTCTCAAGCAGCTAGAGCCTATCGGGTATGAACCACTGGCCCATCTCCAGCATCGACAGACCGTGTGGAGTTTCATGTGAAATCCTAGAGTGCTGTGAGACAATGCCGGATTGCACCGGTAGACGAATGCAAAGGGTACAACCGAGTTTAGGAGTCAAAACGTTGTTTATAGGGATCGCCGCTGCGTGAGAGCCCGCTGGCTCTTTTCCCTCGTAAGCTTCAGAGGTTTCCTTTCAGTGGGCGAAGGGACAATGCGGATGAAAAGGAAAAGTTATCAATACTCAACGTTACATGAAGTACCTCCGATCGGCGGCCACATCATCCTGAGCTAGTCAAAAGCAAACGTTCTTTAGTGGAGCCATCAAGGGTTCAGTCTCGCTGTTAGCGCGGTGAAAGATCGAAATGCTGGCATGAAAGCTTGAAGGTTTTGGACACGAGAAAGTACCGAACATCTAGGGCCATGAAAAATGGCACCTTCTGGTCAGCTTTGGACTAGCCTGCATTTGCAGTTTGCTCTGGCGCTTATTACATAAGCACACTGTCTGTGACTCCAGCTTGTAAGCTAGTCATGACATGATCAGAACTTCAGCCAATATTATCATTCGCTCTCGTTATCGAGCATCTACGCCGCACGGGAGGTCAGTCAATACATTAACGGACACAGTGATGGCTATTCGACAACCTGCATGGCACCTACCTCCTCGTCAAATTGACCAACCTGTTCTTAAGATCTTCAATTCATTAACAAAGACAAAGGTGCGTGTCTGAACTAGGGCGTTAGATCGATCTCCTGACGGCTGATAGACGGAATTTATACCTATCAATGGTTCCCATGTCAAATGGTACAACTGTGGTCCCACAGTCTACGATGCCTCTCACATGGGCCACGCGAGGTCAGGGTTTGCTTCCTACTCAAAATACTGTAATTTTAACATCCTTCCAGGAATTATGTCACACAAGACATTTTGCGAAGAATAATGTCAGACTACTTTGGCTATGACGTGCACTTTGTTATGAATGTTACTGACATAGACGACAAGGTGCGCGATCACCTACCTGTGTGATTGAAAAGACATCTTACACAGCCTGAAGATCATCGTTAGAGCGCGCCAAAATCATCTTTTTTCACAATTTAGAAATTCCGCAACCACACTTTCAGCCGATCTACTGTCGCAAGTCAGTGATGCATGGGGAAGCTATGTCAGGGAGAATGTCGCAAAGGGCTTGCCGTTCGAAGAGAAACCTTCGCGAGGGGAAGAAGAGGTGCGATGGCCACGAATTGCTGAGCTTGCGCGGGATCAGAGCCGCAAACTCGAATGCCTAAAGAGAGACGAGAAGTTTGACATGCATTTTACAGCCGCTGTAGGTGTTTTCTCGTTCTTTCCCTGGCACATAATCAAGATCTGGCAATGTAGAATCGGACCTTTGCTGCTATTGAAACTGCAAGGCTTGCACTATCTGCCAATCAGAGTAGTGGTGCCACAGCGCTCAGACTTATTGATGAGTCTCGTGATATTCTCGCTACCGCCCTCGACAAGAAAGTTAGTCTCTCTTGATATTCTTTCTTTCTGGCAGTTTAATTATCCATGTGCATAGCTTAAAGATACTGTCACGGACCAGTCTGTATTCCGGTCTCTTGCGGCATATTGGGAAGGTCAATTTTTCAAAGACATGGAGCGGCTTCGTGTCCGTCAACCAGATACCGTCACCCGCGTCACAGAATACGTCCCGGAAATAGTTGAATTCGTTCAGGGTATCATAAAGAATGGCTATGGCTATGAGTTTGAAAGCAGTGTCTACTTTGACACAGGTGCATTCGATGCATCTGATCGGCATGATTATGCCAAGTTGGAGCCCTGGAGTAAAGGGAACAGGGAATTACTGGCTGAGGGCGAAGGTGTGTTGATTCTGTCGTGGGCGCTCCATCAATAACGTCCGCCATTTGAACAACAGGTGTACTCTCGTCCACTTCAGGACGACGATCTGCCTCCGATTTCGCGCTTTGGAAGGCGTCGAAGCCAGGAGAACCTTCATGGCCGTCACCTTGGGGTCCAGGTCGCCCAGGCTGGCATATTGAATGCTCTGTGATGGCGAGTGCCATTTTTGGTGATCGTATGGACATCCATTCCGGTGGTATAGACCTCGCGTTCCCACACCACGACAATGAAATGGCTCAATCTGAGGTCAGTCCATTGCAGTACTTTCCAGAATGTTTCTAAGCAAAAATGGTGATAGGCTTACCATGAATGTGGTGCATGGGTCAACTACTTTATCCATACCGGTCACCTTCACATCGAAGGCCTCAAAATGAGCAAATCGCTGAAAAATTTCATCACCATTGACGTGGGTACTTTGGGTGTCCGATCTATTCTCCGCATCACTCATGCGGCCGGTCACACAGGAGATACTCCAAAGGTTCACAGCTCGACAGCTGCGACTCGCATTCCTAACGCAACTATGGAATGCCAAGATCGATTTTTCTGAATCGATGATGACGGGCGAAGTCAAGTCCCTCGAGGTCACATTCAACGCAAGTTCCTCCCTCCGTATTTAATATCCGCTATATTTCAAGAAATCATACAGAATTTTTTCACGAATATCAGAGCTATCATAAGTCAAGCACGAGCACACGAGGATCAATCGGATGGAGATCATTATTACAATGATGCTGAGCGAGAACTCATGAAAAGGTCAAATAGGCGGTATTCTCGAATTCTACACTCTGACGCCCCATCAGTTTGTACGACAGCAAGACGGCCTTCCGCGCGGCTCTTTGCGACTCCTTTAATACACCTGAAGCGCTCAAAATCATACGTGACCTAGTTTCGCGTATCAACGTCTACATCAACAGCCCGGGAAGGAAGGTCAACGTCAGTTTGGTGGAGCAATCCGCGACATGGATCGGTGACATGCTCCGCATGTTTGGGCTAGGCGAAGGGCAGGCGTCAGAGATCGGCTGGGGGCAGGAAGACGAGGGCGCCGGTGGCGTGAACGTGAGATTTTTGTTGGATACTTTCTATGCTATTTGATATTGATTATGGAATTTAGCGAGAAGAAACGCTGATGCCATACCTTCGTGTCCTGTCTTCATTCAGAGACGGCGTTCGTCAGTTGGCTATTGCTAAAAGCGATAATGCTTTGAAGGAAATACTCAAGCTTTCTGATAAACTGCGTGATGACGATCTCGTGTCTTTGGGCGTTGCGCTCGATGATCAAGAAGGTGATCCAGAGTAGAAGTGCCTCGTTTTCCTTTCAAACTGACTCTGTTTCCTATAGATGGCAAGGCTCTTGTCAAGCTTGTATCCCCGGCGGAGCTCATCAAGGCACGAGAAGAAAAGCGGCTGAAATTAGATGCCCAAGCAGCGAAAAAGGCGGCTGCAGCTGAGGAGGTACGACAGAAGCGTCTTGCAAAGATGGAGAAAGGGAGAGTTCCTCCCGAAGAGATGTTCCGGCCTCCCAACGTACCCGAGGGGACGTATACCCGATGGGATGAATACGGCCTTCCTACTGCCACTGGAAGCGGGGAAGAACTGAGTAAAAACCAACAAAAGAGAGCACGGAAGGATTGGGATTTACAGAAGAAATTGCATGAGGAGTTTCTTGCTTGGAAGAAAGAGCAAGAATCTGCTGCAGGGTCATAGTCACCGTCATCATCATTTATCGTTTATTACTACCAGTCGCAAGATCTGATGATGAGTGCCGCGATTCTTTCTAGTCCGACCTGATCGTCTGCATCAAACCCACCAATCGCAAGGCAATCAAGATCCAGAACACCCAGCACAATATCTTCACCCCCTTTCCGCAGAATGAGGGGACACACGATCTCGCTTTTTGTATCGCCGTCACAGGCAATATGTCCAGGGTAGGTCAAGACGTCTGGAACAAGAACGGTACTGCGCTTAACAAATGCGTCCCCACACACGCCTCGAGGTCGAGGGGAGACCTCGATCCATTGGCAGGCAGGCCTGCCGGCAAAGGGTCCCAAAAGCATATTAGTAGAAGCATGCGTTTGAGATTTGGGGTCCATCGAGGCATCAGTGAATCGGGGCTGAGGGAAAAGGGAAGAGATGAGGTAGAAACCTGTGAGAATTAAATTCCAGAGTCAGCAAGCACGCCATAACAAAAAGGAGGGGCCAGGCGATCTTCCTTTGTTGACTGTGGTGTCGATACCGGCGGTGGGAAACGGAGGACTCACCACACCAGTTGACCGAGCGCTCCCCGTCCCCGAAATTGCTGGGAAAAGCTTGCAAGGAGCTGTAAATAAGCGAAGCGGCATTGGACAAATTCGAGACCTGTATGTAAATGAAATGATTTAATGGTTCGGGCATTCAATATGGCATCAAAGCTCACCCAATGTCGTTGGCCTCCCACCAAAATTTCTAGCTGATCATGCACATGCGTCCAGAACTCAGCCTTGGTCTTGATGGAGTCTGGAACCGAAGATGCATCGGCGTGCGGCATCTGCAAAAAGGAATCGATCAGCCAGGCGACAATACTGCGATAGAGTTGGATACTTTGAGGAGATATTGTCTTCGGTCTGGATCAACCTGTCATGAGAAAAATCGAACTCATCAGATCATGTGTCCCGTTCAGGTCACGGCGAGGTTAGGGTTAAGAGTAAGCGCCTCCCAATGCGTTGCCCCAACTGCTACGACAGGAGCTTGAGGGACGAAATAAATTCCTAACGAACAGTTCAGCTAAGTACTCGCTCCGCAAAAAGCCACTACACCGTTTAATATGGAGACAATATAAAATATGATTCCTAAAACAATTTGCAGTCCCCCTGAATCGTCTATCGATGGAATTTCTCTCGTGTTAGGACCTCGATAAGGGCACAGTTATCACAGTATCATGATGAAAGCAAGCACGATGAGCTACAAGATGAGCTAAGTGATCTCGGCCAGAGCAGCTCCAGAATGCACTTGCATGCTTATGACAATAGCGAGATGACGAGCATTGAATACATATCCCATCTATCCGGGCTGTATACAAAGTGTGACAGACCTGAATACGAAAGACTCTTGGATGATGAATACTTGGTGTGGGCGAGACTGCCATCGGTGAAGTTGACTTTATATACCTCATCAGAGCTAATCCAGCTCTCGGACGAGATATACCAAGTAAACCCAATCCGGATGCCGTAACAGGGCGAAGTGCATGGCGACATTAAGTGACTGCACGATGGATTCAGACTTTAAATGTGTCAGCGGACAGGAGTGCAAGACAGCCAAGATTACCCGTTCATATACAAGGTAATAATTAGGCTGGTGATCGGGCATATGAGGGCCTCGAATGATGTAGTCGTCAAGTCAGCCGCACCCCCTTTGGAGCCGCGGGTGCTTCCCTGCCGGCTTGAGTCCCGAAATTCAGGTAACCTGTAAGCAAATGCAGGTCATCATGATGTTCGTGAGATATTCCCTTTACCTTGTCTCCCCTAGCCAGACCTACCGAAAATATTCATTCCTTCAATAAGTACTTTTACCTCACAACGGAACCTGACCTTCCAACTCGCGCTGAAGTTCTCTGAGTCGAGAGTTGCGACCCCGGAACCATTGTCCCAGAACTGTGAGCACATAGGTAATACCCCCCCTGCAATTACCACAGACACGGCGTTCATAATAGCACTTACGACCATCGAAGACACGACGCGAGTGCTACATCAAACGATGCAAGAACTTCAGGACCGGAAGAGCCATATATCTGGTAAGTTGAAAATGTGATGAGATGTGAGTGCGTGGCGCAAAGTTGAGAAGCTAGGTATTGAGTATTAAGATTTGAGACGTAGAACTTGAAGGAACAGATCAAAGAGGCCAACGAGTGCTGTAAGAATTATGTATGTTTAACAAGTCACCGCAGGCACTAGGATCCGCAACTACATTTTTTGGAAAAAAAAAAGTATGAGGAAATGCAATATTTATGTAGATTAATAATTGTGCAAAGGTTAGGGTTAGCCTAGATTCTCACCGCGCTCAACTTGATTCTGCTCGACTCGCATGCTTGAGCTCGACGGGCGGGATGAGCTCCTCACCAATAGCTTCGCTAATTTCGACGGACTACATAACAATGATACCACGAACGGCCACATTCATGTGGGCGATGCCGACGGTCGTTTGGAAGTGCTGAGCTCTCACCCGTTGCGCAGGTCTTCAGTGTCGTGCACTATGAAAGATATTGGTGAAATACAAACGGCGCCGTTAGAGGATATTCCTGACTATCCCGGAAAAGACGTCGGCGAAGTACAAGCGACACTGTCGGCGGATGTTTCCGACTGTCCTGCTGCGCCGACCGATACCACAGATAATCTCGATACCCTCAACCACCATGACATTGAGGACATCTTGCACATAGTCTGTCCTTTTCCCGTCCTTGAACGTGTAATATGTCACAAACTTCCACTTGTAGGTTTCCCCCGGTGACTCGCTTGTCGCAATTGCTCTACGATATGGCGTGTCGCTTTCAGCGCTCCGGCATGCAAATCAACTATGGCCATCAGACCCAATCCACCTCCGTACTCAAATCATCATACCTCGGCGTCGTGCACGCCATGCCAAGCGAAAAGTTGTTTCACATGTTACCTCTTCTAGTACTCAAGAGACTGAGATTACCTCTTCACCATTTGCATCTACTTCGTCACTCTCGTCAACACTTCTCGCTGCAAGAGAAACTGTTTTCTCTGCTTTCCCTACTCGCATCTCCATAGATTCCCTCAGCTCTCGCACCAGTGCAGCAGATGAGGAGCTCGAGCTTGAGAATTTCCTCAAACCTCGTCTGCAATCTCGCACCTCAGAGATGGATTATTCAACCACTCCTGCCGCGCTTGGTGTCGAACTTGACACCCTGTCGCATTCTCGACGCAGCTACATACCAGCGCATGATATAACCTCGCTACTGGACCATGCACCCCCACCAATATCATGTCAACAAATTCGCAATCTCACATCGGATCCCACTATCAGACCATTTTCATCAGACCGTCTTCAAACATCCAAGCACAGTTCTCCTGCACCTGTATTTGTTCCCGTGCGCATATCCCAGCTAGAGCCGGAACCTGCGATGGAACTACCAGCGCTTAAAAATTGCAGGTAAGGAGGACGCGTAGATCTTGTCGTCCACGTCCGCGAGTCCAGGATCAGTCGACCGCGGTAGCTCTAGCATCCATCATTTGGTTCAAAATCTCAGTCCGAGACGGGCGCCTGTGTTAGACAGGCGCAGTGCTGATTTGTGAGTATTGGGTGAGTCCAAATTATATCCAAGTGGTCATGGCGTTCTGTGTTGACTTGTTTCCCCAGGGCTGCCCACGGTCCACTGGTGGCGCGAACTTTATCTTATCTGCCATAGCTCGATATCTTTCCGCGAGCGCAGACTTTCCCAACTTCGCTTTCTTCGAGCTTGCATTTTAAACTTGAGTGTACCGTTTTCAAGTTCTGTGTTCCGCGAGCGCTTTCTCCCAGGACCCTCACTTGTTTTCATTCGAACTGTGGAAAATTCGTATGTAGTCGTCGGCGTTTGCAGTGGTAGCTTGATTGTCCATCATTTAGAGTATAGTCTTAATTTTGTACGTTGCACGTACGTCCTTCTGTTGTTGATCAAAAAAGCATTATCAGATTTTTATCAGTCAGCAGGACAGGGCGTGTACGTTAGTCTACGGAACTTTCCCCAAATTATCGGTGGCTTTAAGTCTAAGTACGTCAATTCGTTAGTGATGTCCATCCCCTATTCAGCTCTTACCTACTAGAACTTACATATTGAACGACATTTTCCACGATGCAGGAATTTCGGAAGCCCTATGTTCTGCAAATGCCTAGAACTCCAGAGCCGCAGCCATGAAGACCATCACTTCCCCTTTTAGATCTCACCCCAGATTTTGCGAATATGCTGGAAGTAGGTGAACCGACGAAAAGTCGTGCATATGTCGTCCCGCTACAGCCGATTTCAAATGTGATCCTATCTCCCGGATAACAGTACAGGCAAACTGCTGAGATGATTTCTCTCTCATTAATCTAACGGGAGGCCGCGCGAAATGTAGGGTCCGCAATCTTCAGCATCACTCCACTCTTGTCAACGTTCCCAACGAAACCAGGCCTGTCAGTACATCTTTGGCAAAACTCATGCACTTTCGGTTAAATTGATTGCGTGTTCAGGATAATACTTAAAATAAGATACTTCAATAGGCCCACAACAAGACATCAATCCTGCAGGGTTACAAGAAGGTTACAGGACAAAGATCTCGATTATTGTTATATTTAAAAGGTCAGTACGTTTTGTCTACGACGGATATAAATGCTGATGCGGCGGCGCCATCTAAAAAAAATTATTTGACAGTTCGTCTCGACAAACTGTATCGGCGGGACATCTCCTTGATCACCGACTCAAAACAAACCGTGCGCACTGGCCGTTTTCAGAATTTTCGTCACCGAAAGATTCCGTTAGGACATCATGCCAATGTTCGGGAGTGGGTCTTTCATGTTGCTTGGGTTTGGGCGGATATCCGCCGAGATCGGTTGGGGGGTATTGCGAACGTGAGTTTCATGTCATGACATTGAGTCACTAAGGGCGGATGTAGAGTGTCGTTGGCTGGAAGTAACAAAGGATTTATCAGTTGCGAGTCGGCATAACCACAGGAATTCTAATCATCAAGATTCTACAAATTTCCCTGAGGTGAGCCAGATTATATTATGTCGTGTTCCTGCCATTTTTTAATAACATCCTGTACCGTCCGCGTAACCTACAGTTACACTGGGGACAAATTTTCACTGGTACAAAGGCAATCCGAACACAAAAATCAGGGAATCGTTAATGTTGCATTTGGCTCCACAATACGCAGCTATAGCAGCAGGTTCGCCAAAAATCATAGGATCATTAGTAAACCAGTAAGCGCTCATTGATCGGTTATACATATCCCACGTAATTCGAGGTACAGGTCTGCGCGGCGACTTGCTTTCGTACTTCATTTTTCGTGTTTCGTACGTGGCATTACATGTAAGGTTCATGACCACTCAGATATTTCATGTTTAGCAGCATGTTTCTGCCGTCGCTGGGAACCGAACCGACCAGGTGCCAATTATTATTCAAAATTTCGCTCGACGGCAGAATGGTGATGTGACCCACCCGCAGGTCCTCGATGGTATTCTACCCCCCAAGCGAGGTACGCACGTAGGGTTAGAATTGTGACTTTGATAGCAGCAGTGCAACACATGGCCTCTCTCTCCGCACCACACACTGCTCGCACCATGCTCAGGCTCCAGCAGGCTCAAACCTGCCTGCTGCCTTCTGCTTTTCTTTTCCCCACCCACTACTCGCTTGTCCTTGGTGTCTCTCAGATCCTCGCAGCCTACACTACATACCGGTATTGTATCATTATCCCAGGGGCCCGGGTGACTGGTACCTGGACCTGCTGAGTTTGAGGCTGCAATGCTGCCTGCCCTCGCTCACTGGCACCTCAGCAATACCTCGGTTCTCTTGCACAGGTTGGGCTGCTATCGGGACTTCCACTCAAAACTATCTGCTTCAATCAAGCAAATATTTCCCTTTGTTCTCGCTACAACCACCAAGACCGTGAAGATGTGCTTTCCCCAATTCCTTTTGAGAGGACCTGCATGTTCTCGAGTTCATCCCAGCCTGGCAACGACCCAGAATGCATCCAAGTCATCAAATCAACTATTCAGCTCCGGGACCATATTCCAATTCAAAAGTTTATGCCCCAATCATTTTCATGTCGCTAGTCGTTGTATGTTCCTACTTTTAAAATGTTTCATCAAGGATGCCTAGGTGGTATAATGAAGATGTGCTTTCCCCAATTCTTTCTGAGAGGACCAGCATGTTCTCGAGTCCATCCCAACCGTGATCGTCTCTCGACTCAGGATGCATCAAAGCCATCACACAACTGTTCAGCTCCGGGACCATATTCCAAGTCGAAAGTTGATGCCCCAAACATTCTCATATCGCTAGTCGTTGTACATTCCTCCTTTTGAAATGTTTCGTCGAGAATATAGGTGGTATAAGTCATGTAGACGTGTTTGCCCCACTTCCTTTCGGGAGTATCAGCACGCTCTCAAGTCCATCGCAACCATGACACAATCTCACGAAGAGCCAAGCAAGACAAATTAGTACACAGCTCACCTATAAGAACAGCAAGGTATCAAAGAACAAAAACACAGCAGCAGCCTACCGACGTATCAAACGCCTATACCACTCCATGCAAGTTCCCCCAACCCCCACCGCCCACGTCCACATCACATCAAGAACAGCCTCCAGTTCACCCGCATCCCAGTGCAGGTCCCCAATAGGCCGCTCTACAGCGTTGAACCGCAGGACATCTTTAACGGTTACCAGACCTTTTAATGACCCGTGTTCTTCGACGAGTATGACTCGGGGACTTTTTTGAAGAGGGAGGTATGTGTGTGAGCAGGGGTTTTGTTTGGGAAATAGTGGGACGTACCCCATTCTCTTGAATAACTGTGATACTATCTCCAGTGGTAACCGCGGAGACACGGTAAGAGGCGTCTTTATAACAAGTTAAATCACGTCAAAGCGCTCAGGCGGGGTACAGTACCTGGTTCACCCAAGGCCACAGTTTAAGCACATCAGTACTCGCGCTCGTCTCTATAAGCTCCGTCGCCAGATCTTCCTCTACACCAAGAGCCGATCCAGAAGTCATGTCCGATAACACAAAGTCCTCTTGGTCGGAGGCTTCTCTAAGGAACGCACAGGGCGTGCTGGGGGTTATGTCCCCCACGTTTTGGGCCTTGTCTGGGTTATGTTATGCCACATACGAGTCTGACGCTAGCGGATGCGTACCTAGCACATAGCGCAGTTCAGTTCTGCCCATGTACCCAACAAGCGTTTGGGATGATTCGGAGTCGACTATAGGGAACCCTTTCACGTTGGTAGACGCTAACAATCCCTCTGTGAAGCGCTGATAGTGTTTCCAAGCCAACGGGGACCCTGTTGTCAATACGTACCAACGTCAGAGACAAGCATCCCGGAAGCAAACAGAACATCAAGATCCTTCTTCATGACCTCCGACACTTTATGAACATAAAACATGAGTGTAGACAACAAGCGGAATACTAACCTGATACATTGAACCCGTGATCCTCGTTCTCAAGGATCGGATAGCCGTTAAATCGAATAGCCTCATCTGCAATACCACGGGTCCCAAGGAAGTCGCCTACAGGCTTTTGTTACCAGTATAACAATCTGTTGAGAATCGGTACCAAGGACTTGAATTTGAAGGACCAACTTTCTGAATCGCGATAGGGCTCACCATAGTCGGTAGTATATACGTCAATGCTCCGGTAAGCTCAAACATGATAACGACAACAGTCACAGTTATCCTCATGACTCCGCTAAGGGCTGCAGCAGCACCAAGGAAGGCGTAAGTGCCCGGCGTGATACAGGGTACATTCGGATCGCAAACAGCAAAGATCCCTGAGTGAGGATAAGCACTAGAGAGTTCTCGTAATTCTGTCATGAAAAGCCAGTGATGTCCACCTACCGATACATTGCCTTAACCATGATACCGACCATCCGCCCAAAAGTTGCTCCAACAGCCATTGAAGGTACGAAGATACCTGCAGGGACTTTCGCCCCGTAAGAAATGACTACAAATCCCATGCGTATGAATGTAGCGAGAATAAGAGAGTTCGCCATGGGCCATTGAACAGCCATTCTTGCGAGAAAAGATGAGGAAAATGTAGGCTGGGTGATAATCGGTGCAGGACTTACTGGCATAGATTGTTGTGATCTCCGCCTCCTTCGCACTCACGAAAGAGAATCGACATCATCTCTGTCATGTCGATGCGCATGAAACGATTGAAATAACCAATAGTCGCAGTGAGAGTCGCAAGAATGATAGCTTCTGCAACACCATGCGTTGCGAGATGTTTTCGTCGAAATGCAGCTACCTGCATGTTAAATTTGACCACAAACGCGCCGTAGAGTCCCTAGAATAACGAGAGACGCTATCAACAAAGGCCGAAATTAAGGGATGTGAAAAATTCTTACGCCAAATATTCCAAGTATGATAAAGAAGATAATCTCAAAGAAGTGCCAGTCACGGCTATATGTGACTTGGAACAACACGAGCTTCCCCGTTCTGAACGGATTCATCACCTGAAATGAGGTGGTTAGAATAATAGGATGAGGCGCGGGAATGCACTAACGGATAACGTGAAAGTCGCCACCAACGCACACACAAAACTTCTCCACATCGTTTTGATGCGAAACATCTGGCTCATCTCCTGTTGAAAATCCAATGTTTAGATCAGAAAACGTTGTATATATGGTGCTCGGTACCTCGATAGAAAACAGAACACCGCCGATTGGTGATCCAAAAGCAACTGCTACTCCTGCAGCGCTGGCAGCAGTGATAATCTCACGCATTTTCCCTAGGTTATCGAGAATTGAAGATATATACAATGCAAAAAGTGGGAACCCAAACCTTGGCTACGAGAAAACCGCTGGAACCAACTTGCGACGATAGATCCAATACAGCATGCGACATGAACCGAAGGACCTTCCTTACCAACAGACAACCCAGAAGCGATCACCAAAGGCTATTTCTGTCAATGGCATTGTTTGCGGGAGTGGAGAGACGACTTACTAGTGTAAGGCTCTTGATGAAGAACGTTGCATACCCAAGGAACCCTTGCATGACGAAGCCCGTGAGGATACATTTAATTTCGGAGATACCAGATCCAGCAGCATATTTCGCCATGCTACGAACCAGATGAGCTGCCACGAACGAGAATATAGCCTATGGACTTTGTCAAGGGCAGAAATACGAAGATAGAGAGGACCTACCGCGAACATGACATAGATTAACCACCGTGCGAGGGTCGCGGTACTCCACAAATGCCACGAAGGACAAAACTCGTCATCACTTTCGACTTCCCAGCAGCAAAACTGGGAGTTCAACCACCAGCCGTCCATACAGTAACCCATTTTGATGTCCGAGAGCCATTCGGTGATGATTGAGATTATAGCAGCGTTCACGCCGATGAAGATGCCTGGGACGTTGACATTGTTGGTCAGAGGGATATGATGATAGGTAGGGACTTACCGACTAGACTTATGACAAGCCATGGTTCGCCAGCTCTCAAGAACCTCCAGAACTGAGCCCAGACCCATGCGGGTGTGATCTCGCCGCGAGGACCACGGTAAGCGGCTCTTGCAGCCCTTGCATTGCGTACGCGTCTGTTCCGTTCCACTATAGAGTCTTGAATCCAATCTGTGGTGTTGACACGTGTAGGTTAGTTTCAATACAGATACGGTAAAAGATATGTATGTATGTACCGATAGTTGTGAAATCCTCGTAACGTCTGTCCAGTTCTCAGCACAGACGATACACGCATTGAAGTGACAGTGAATGACTCACCGAATCTGTTCTATTTCTTCCTCATAATCTCTATTATGGAGCCTTCCATACTGCGCGCCAGTTCGCGTCATGAAATCTGGCAGTATGTAGACCTTCGGAACACTTCGGTGTAAGTAAGAAAGTCAGGATTATGTCAGCACTGCATGTTGAAGCGGCCGGCCGGAGGGATTGGCTCCGGGTCCGGTGCCCAGCGCTGGGTATGCCCTGCAGGGCTGGCGGATGTGGCAAATTGACGGATGACAGCTGGGCAGAGAGTACGATCAAGTTATCCCTGACTCGGACACAGACTCGGATTTCATAAGCATTCTATGGCATCGAGATATATACGTTACTAGTTCAAGATCTACACCGCTGCACTGATTTTTTATCGTAATTGCCTTGGTTCTTGGTTTTTTTGATGTCGACCCTGGCCATGGGCTTGGACGAGCACGGTTCTGTGTTTTCGGAAGTAATTAATAAATATTGCTGGGTGGAATCATTTATGTTTTTAATTGCAGTCATTGATTCAAGAGTCGACATGTAGTCAACTAGTCAATCAGATTCACTAGCCAAGCAATAAATGTGACTGGACGCCTCACTCAACAGCAGTGATCATGCAAGGAAATCCATATTTTAGCTGACTAATATCCGCATGACTAAGACATGGTTCTACTTCAAGTTGGACGATCGACACTACAGCGAGCTCAACTCACTCCCCAAACCACAACCATGTCCACGCCCGAAATCAAAGTCCCCTTCTTCAAAAAAGGTAAATCCCGACCAACAACCACCCGAAAAAGATCCCCGTCCCCAGGGCCAGCTCCAGCTCCAACTTCCCGCACATATACATCAACACCAACACCCTCCTCATCCAAATCCGAAGTAATCCATCCCTCCCGGAAAACAACCAGTAACCTCTTGAGCGCAGGCACCAAACGCACAGCAGCCCAACGCCGTGAAGACGAAACATCCGACCCAGATTTCGTCCAACGCACCGACGACGGTCCATCCATCAAATGGACAGCAGCCGGCTCACACACCAACGCCGCACTCGAAATCCTAGCAGGGGACGAAGCAGCCGAGCTCCTCTCCAAACGACAAAAGAAAGAAAAAGCGGACAGAGGCGATGACGAGGATGATGAGATCCCTGATGACGGGCTGTACAGGGGCCAGAACGCTTATCGGAGCCATCTCAAGAAAAGCAAGGAGGTACCGAAGGCTATGCGTGTTGGGCCTCAGCGAGGCACTAGCACCATTCGTACAGTCACCATCGTCGATTATCAGCCCGATGTATGTAAAGACTACAAAGGTGCGCAAGCTCTCTTCCGATGGGTACGGATTCATTCTTAACTAATTCAATTGAATCAGAAACGGGGTACTGCGGGTTTGGAGACACTTGTAAATTTTTGCATGACCGTGGCACATGTACGTCTGCACTGCCTTTTCCTTCTGAAACACTCTTTTTTTAATGAAAACTCACTTTTAAATTTGGAATAGATCTCGCTGGTTGGCAATTGGATAAACTCGCAGAGACCCCGCGGAAACAAGTTGAAGATGCGTCAGAGTCTGATTCTGATGACGAGGATATCCCATTTGCTTGTCTCATATGCCGCAAACCTTATACAGACCCAGTAGCCACGCGGTGCGGGCATTATTACTGTTCAGCTTGTGCGATCAAGCGGTATGCCAAAACACCCAAGTGTTTAGCATGCGGTGCTCCTACGGGTGGAATATTCAATCGAGCGGATAAAATCATTGACAAGGTGAACAAGAAACGCGCAGAAAAAGAGGGTGAGGATGATCACGAGGGTGGTGACTCGGAGCGACTTGGAGTTGAAATTGAGGGTTTGGCAGATAACGGGAGCAGAGAGAGTAGCGAGTCGGGTGGTGATTGATCTACGTCATTGCGATACGTGGCGTTTCTTTGTGAGCTTATTGCTACGAGTGTCATTCATTCATGTTGCTTGTCATTCCAACGTCAACCAGATTGTTCCACTGAGCTACACGGCCATATCGCGTCGTAAGTACGCAGGGTGCAGTGTTCAAGGCACCGTCAGGTCACGGAAGCAATTCCAAGTCTCTCGATGTTGTCCTCGCCCAGGGTCTCCACCCGAGGTCCTCGGGGTTTCTTTCCATACATAACTGATTTCGATCCGGCAGCAGATGTAGCATGCAGTCCCCTGTGACTGAGCGCGATCGTTTGGGTCCCTGAGCCCTGTGAATTAAAATGGCCCTGTCCTATCAGATAGATAGGCACGGCACATACAAAGAGCACCCTTGAGCGCCTACGCCTACGCCAAAACGGCACCCTCTGTCCAAAAACCAGGTGAGAAACCCAAGAGTATCAATAAGGGAAAAAGCACCAGCACAAGCATCAGCACCAGCACCAGTACCAGTACCTTTTTGTCGATTGGCTCCACAGATCAATGATACAAACGAGCATGATGTATTGATTTGTGATCAGCAGACATGAAACATGCGTTTTTCTTATTTTAGCATGTCGTAGAGTTGGGCTGCGTGGGGGTCTATCGGTCGCTCAACGTCACCGCTCGCAAGTCAGGAATATGATGCTCTCATTAGGTGCTGTGCTAGGGGATCCACAATGACAATGTGTGAGGATGAAACTGATACTAGGCTTGTCGCGTTCATATATAGCAACTGCGTACCAGGAGCGAACGGAGGATCCTTCCGAGTCTAGTGCAGTAGTAAAAATACATAAAGTACAAAGCACGATTTTCAAGCAATGGAGTATAGAGAGGAGAATTATATGACACGGTTGGTGTAACGTATTAGGAGAGAATGCATGCTTGAGTTCATGAATTATGTAAAAAAAGGATGATCGATACTGGGATGATGGATGTACAAAAAAAAACGAAAAACAAAGAAAGAGTTCAAATCTATTTGTGAAGCATCTCGTCGCATCCATTATCGATGTGGCGTTTAAGTGAGTCCGCACGGCTAAAGTCCTTCCCACAGTAACGACATCGATGGAGGACGGGTGTGGCGGCATGCACAGTCTCGTAATGTCTTCTTCTGTCGTGCGAACGGGTAAAGGACCTGTCGCACAGCTCGCAGGGGAAGCGGTCACCGATCAATGCAGGGTTGGAGGAGGGGGAAGTGGATGTGGATGTGTGTGATGGGCGGGCGGCGGGGGGTGGGTTTGTTTGGGGCGTGTGTTGGGGATTTGGGGACATGTGGTAGTATGGTTCGCCGCTGGAGCGGGAACGCGAGTTTGAGGGGACGGAGTTGGAATATACTTGGTAGGTCTGGGATGGGGTCGGGATGAATTGTGGTGGTGCTGAATGGGTATGGAGGGATTGGTGGTCGACGTGTGGATGAAGGGGGTATTGGGGAGTAGGAGCAGATGGGTGGTAGTAAGTATTTGGCTGGTTTGCGGTTGGAGGGGGGTAGTATGACCTGCGGGTGTCCATGGGGGGAGGAGGCGCGTAAGGTTGGGGTTGAGCTATTGAAAGAATTAGGAATAAAAGGGCGGATGAAAGGGAAGAATACCTATTAAACCATTTGACAAAGAACTGTCGATTGGGTATTGTTGAGGATATTGGTTTGAGGTGTTAGGGTACTGATTTGGGTACTGCATTGTGCAAGGAGGAAAAGACAGATTGAGGAGTGGGTCTTATATAGTTTGGGTGTCAGGGTGAGTTAGTACCTTAATCAATGAGTAGATTTACTAAATTATTACTTCCTTGAGCGTAATTTCGGTATGAAAGAGCAGACTCCGGGACGAAGAGATATTCGGATAGTCGATCATGTGATGCCATTAACCGGTAGAATAAATTCCGTCAAAGTAGTACCTCGGGGTCTAACCGAGTGGTGGTCTCAGAACGAGAAACTCCTTCATTTGAGAAGATCGGTGGGAGGCAGATCAGGAGGCTAGTGAGTTTGGGGAGTGTAAGTTCCTGGATCGACTATCTCGTAAGGCGGAAAGATCCAGTCTTACCGAACAATGTCGCCCGAACATTATAACGCCGGCGAGTCTCCTTGCGAGTCCTCATTTCCTTTTCGGCACCGACGGTATCCAACTCCTCGGATGGTGAATCACCATGCCCCGCTGCTTACCTCCCCGTAAGCCTCGAGGACATGACCAGGGAATATACCGTTGCTCTTTCCACCAATCATAGCAAAGAGGTACCATAAACCTAACCTTGCAATCCAAACATGAACAAACTCATCCGATCTGTGACTCGTGACTAATATCCTTTGACATGGCCCCCTTCGATCTCGACGCGTGTATACAGCAACTCCTCCGCAAACAGCTTCTACATGAGGCCCTCTTACGCGAAATATGTGCAAAAACAAAAGAGGTTCTCATGAGAGAATCAAACGTCGTTCATGTCAGCGCTCCAGTAACTGTCGTAGGTGACATTCACGGGTCTGTTCTTCCTACTTTCTTTCTTTCCTTCCCTCATACAACTCTCAAGTCAGTTCTACGACCTCATAGAAATATTTCGCATAGGTGGTTACGCACCTCACACAAACTATCTTTTCCTAGGTCAGTCCCTTTCACACCCCACTTTCCCTTTCTCATACTCCCAAAACAAAGGCGATTACGTCGACCGTGGCCTCTTCAGCGTAGAAACAATATCACTCCTTACCTGTCTCAAACTTCGTTACCCCGACAGAGTCCAATTAATCCGTGGCAATCACGAATCAAGGGCTGTAACTCAAGTCAGCCACCACTCATTCACGTTTGTGGAGCTCCCTTATCTTTTAACTTAGACTTATGGGTTTTATACGGAATGTGTCCGCAAATACGGCTCATCACACGTATGGACCTATTTCACCGACATGTTCGACTTCTTAACCTTGTCCGTCGTTATCGATGATCGCATATTCTGTGTTCATGGAGGTCTCATCTCCCTTTTTTCTCGCCTTGTCACGATCTGATCCTTTCCTTGTATCAGGTCTCTCCCCATCCATCCACTCCGTAGATCAAATCAAAGTCGTAGATCGTTTCAGAGGTACGTCAAACCTCGCTACCCATCCACTCCCAAACCTCACCCCCCTCAGAAATCCCACACGAGGGTCCAATGGCAGATCTAGTCTGGTCAGATCCTGATGCAGAGAAAGAAGACTTTGCAATATCCCCAAGGTCCGTGCCTACTCCATCCTTCTAATGACTAATAACCCTGGAACGGATCATAGAGGTGCAGGGTACACATTTGGTTCAGGCGTCGTGCACAAGTTCTTGGAGACGAATAATATGTCCCATATCCTACGCGCCCATCAGCTTTGCATGGAAGGATACTCGTCGCTTTTCGATAAACACCTCTCGACGGTTTGGTCTGCGCCTAACTATTGTTATCGGTGTGGCAATTCTGCGAGCATACTCGAGGTGGGTCCTGGCGAAGGCCATGTATTTCAACGTGTTCGAAGCTGCACCGGAGAACGAGCGCGATGGGCCGAGTCAACAGGCTCCTCAGAATGTCGGTGGGAAGGTACGTCTTCCCGCGCTCACCTCACCTCACCCCATCGACTACTCGCTCACACGATTTCCTCAGCTACCCGAATACTTCCTCTAAACCTGCCAGCGGGGGGTTTAACGCCCAAGCTATAGTAGTTGCGAGTAAAAACGTAAACTTGTGCGGACTACGATGGTACTTTACTATACCACGCTATTAATCTTGCGGATGACTCTTTTCTTTCTGATGGCCTCTTTGATTGTCGAAAGGCTGCCGGAGAAGCGAGGTCACTTCGTCAATTGAGAACCCACATGCAAGAATTAATCAATGTAGCACGCAAGGCATGCATGGTTAGGTAAATAAAACACCTCGGCACTTCTTGTCTGCGTGGTACCGCCGAAATGAATCCCGGTTCCCAAATCCCGCCAAGGGTGCCGGGCGCCCATGCTACCCCAACTTGAACATCCACCTCGCCCGTTTACGTGTAAACCTAACAGCGAGAAAAAAACAGAAGAGGATGAAAACGCGTGCTCCCCATCTCTTCCACCAGAGAATCAAGAGCGTCAACAGCAAATCACGTTTCCGCCTGCGAGTGGGGTGCACCATGTGTGGTTGAGCGAGGGAAGCGACTGTTGGATAGCCATAGCAGGGGTTGAGCGCGGATCGGGGGGGTATGGGTATGGATGTGGGTGATGGCTTCTGGTGTGTGGTTCCACGAAGCCCGAACGTGCCCCGGACACGTGAACCAGAAGCGCGAGCGCGAGCGCGATGATCATGATCATGGTGTGTATGCTCGTACGGACGGAGGGGATCTTCAACGAGGTGGAGCGGTAAGAGTGTACCGCCGTAATCTGACAAACAAAACGCACGGATGCTCAGTGCTCAGCGCTAGCGCTCAGGCTCATGGAACGAGATAGATGGGCGACTGACTGGATGGGAGCGCTGATGCGGAGCAGTAATCGAGAAGTTCTTCCCTTGAGGGAAAGAAGACTCTTGCTACCGCGGATTTAGGGAGTATCCGTCTGGTGCGTTCGGGTTTGTGTTTGGGTTCTAGTCAGGTGGGTCTCAGAACGTGTTCATGATTCAAAACGTACTTTACAATCGACCAAGTCACTCCATAAACCCAAGAATAATTGAGGAAGAACACTAAAGCACAAAACACGCGTTTTAAGCATCGCACATGGTCACAAGGATCGTGATCGTGTTCGGTTTACCTGCTCCGAGCATTCCAGGGTACCGGGGTACGACTTCTTTCATGAAGCACGTTAATATATCAAGGTTCTGTCAGCACCGGACTGAATGAAAAATGTTTCATGTCGAAAGAGGGAAGGACTTGACATACAACCGAGTGGATCGATAATCCTTCAAGGTCGATGAGGAAAACACACTGAAGCGTTATTTCACAATTCGCCTCATCATCATTGAGCGAGCGGAGATGAACACGAAGACGCTCAAGGGAGATCAACAGCCCATCCATCACAGACTCCGTTCCCGTTTCCTCACATATCAGTAACTCTGATAACCGGAGAAACACGAGGGGACGGCCAAGTGGATCGCAGATCGGTGGTGGAAGGCAGTGAAGCAGGGGAGAAGCCTGAGTGTGCATTGCTAGGAGTTGCACCAGCGCGGTTAAACGCCAGATGAGCGTCGTGTGCATGGCCTCTAATGCAAAGGAACGGATGAATCTGTGGTGCTATGTCCCAGGATTTAGCGGAGATGCTGGTACTGGCTGCTGCTGGCTGCAAACGGTTTAGCATGGTCACTCACCCGTAAGAAACGGAAAATGGTAGCTGCAGCATATACATCCATCAACTTACAATAATTCGCGGATCTGATGAATGTGGTACGAGAACCCACCTGTATCCGAGGTCCATTCCTTCGCCCAAGCATGCTCCGCATCACTAAGCGCTAATTCCTGAACCACATGGACCAAGATCTCATCGTTCAAGGTTGATTGGAGGGCATATGCGTCTTCAAGGTTTGTTTTGTATTGATCGATAAGAGTTTTGTGATTGCCCTCAAGTGCGGAGCGCGCGATATGGTTATGGTTTATGTTCATGGGCGCAGCTTAGGGAGCTGACCAGAGGTAAAGTTTAGTCAAAGTTGGGACGTATATAGTATCGAGGTTTATTACGTACGCATAGGGCAAATGAAAGGCACGACTCCGGGTCTTCTTTCAATTGTCCCCCCCTCCTCCATTTCTTCCAATGGGTTTAAGTACCTCATTAATGCCATGATACTGATCCATGAGGGTATCAGCAGGTAAGCTCGGATCTTTTGGATCGTCAAAAAGTCCGGTTTGACTCTGAGTCTCTGACAGCATTTTTGGAAATTCGGATTGCTGAATCCTGATCTAGTGACTCCATCTCGTTTAGAACGAACAAGCAATGCTCTTCGTTCACCCTTGAATGGGTGGTTGAATTCTAATTTTTTGGAGATTTTTTTTTTTTGAAACGTGGCGGATACTATCTCTGGGCATGGACGATCAACTCGATATTGGGACCGGTCCAGGAGCCCATTGAAGCCGGATAATTCTTTGAGCTCTCGAGATAATCATTAACAGGGGCCACAAGATATCACTGCTGAAACACTTGCGGAATCCTTGAAATAGTCAGTACTACTCCAATATTGATCTGACTCTCGCTCGTCAGTTTCGGATCGACACCAAGCTTAACAGTACGTCACGTCTATTGTATGCGCCGAGGTAGCTGACAATCGTCGACAAGTGTGGAAGTACTCGTGTCACTCGCAGAAACATTTAGCAAGCTTCATCTGGCATTGGTAATATCGAAATAGATAAATATGGGCTTCTCAGTTCTGCCTCCTTCACTTGCGTTGGACTAATGGTGTGTATTTCGTTGTCACTGATTATTCAAAGGCTCACAGGAGTTAGAAGAGCACAATGGACGCCAGGTCGCAAACAGCTATGGGTACAAGTCAACAGATTAAAACTGTATGCGCCCGGTTGTCTGTCGGTCACTTGGCTAACTTGTGTCCTCAGGGCGGCAAGCTCTACCAAGGACGTCGAGCTTCTCTTTCCTTAGAAGTCGTCGTCGTAGGATGTGGGACTTGGTGGTATTGCTGCTGCGTACTTGCCTCGCCCAGGCTGGTCATAAAGTAACCATCCTCGAAGCCGCTCCTACGATTGGAGAGATCGGCGCTGGTATCCAGGTCAGCCCAAATTTGACCCGCCTTTTGATCCGCTGGGGTCTGGGAAAACGCCTCGAGGAAGTTGGTGTCAAGCCTGAAGGATTAAATCTCAGACGATGTGAGTTGTTTCGTCTTTGTTCACATTTCTTATTTAGTGCCCCTCGTTTTGTAGGGTGTACCGGCGAGACTAGTTGGATGGACAAGGTGGGGGGATACTGTGGAGGAAGAGTACGGAGCCCCTTACTATCACATCCACGTTAAGTTTGAGCTTTACACGGTGTGCGGAAGCTGATAGAATTTAATACAGCGCGCTGATTTCCACCGCATGTTGTATGAATTGGCGGAGCCTCAAGTGTACCATCCGCACCAATTGCCGGGTTGTTTCGATGGACACGTCGAACACCTACTCTTACTCTTCGAGTCTGGCGAAGTCGTGCACGCTGATTTAGTGATTGGTGCTGATGGAGTGAAAAGTACTCTGCGGCAGTACGTCGTGGGTGGTCCAGATCGAGCCAGATCCACAGGAGATGCCGCGTATAGAGCCATCATCCCGACAGAGAAGCTTCTACAAGACCCGGATCTGCGGCCCTTGGTTGAAAAACCTGAAATGGTCGGTTGGATGGGTCCACACCGCCATATCATGGCGTATAACATCGTATAGATTCAGTTTTTCCCCTCATATTAGAGTCTTCCTCATTTCATTTATATAGCGCGCTAAAAGAGAGTATAATCTCGTGATGATACATCCCGACGACGGTAGCGAGGAATCATGGACTGCCAAGGGCAACACAGACAAGATGAGGGCTGAGTTTGCTGGCTGGGAACCCCGGTGAGTGTCTTTCAGCAACCGCGCGCTATATTCTTATTCTCATGAATCGAAATAGCATCCAGAAGCTCATGGCCATGATCCCTTCCACGCTGAGCTGGAAATTAATGGACCGCGATCCTCTTGAAACTTGGATACACAAAGACGGGAAACTAGTTCTTTTAGGAGATTCATGTCACCCCATGCTTGTAGGTCTCACTATCTCCGTTTAGTGTACATTCAATTCATCCAGCTGCTAAGCCATATCGCGCTCAAGGATCTGCAATAGCCGTGAGTGCTTTCTGTTAAAGTATTCAAGCAACCGTGGGGTTACAATAACACTTCCAGGTTGAAGATGCTGCTGTTTTAGGCAACCTTTTCTCTCGCCTTGCGCACCACTCTCAGATTCTTCCCCTACTACACGCCTACCAATCCATCCGCTATGATCGTGCAACCGCCACTCAAATTTCTTCTCGCTTGAATCAGCACATATTTCATCTTCCAGACGGTCCGCAGCAGGAGAAACGGGACCGGGAAATGCGTGCTGCGACGGAAGACGCTTTACGCGTGGCACACGGCGGAAAGAGCACATTGTCTTCGGCAGGTAACGCAAACCAGTGGGCTGACAAGGAAAAGAGTTTAATCCAGTTTAGCTATGACGCTGATGAAGAAGCAGAAAAATGGTGGCGAAATCACGGGCATACCCTTAGGGGTCCTCGTGCCTTGTTGTGATTGTGCTGATGTTTTCTTTATTGTTTTTATGACTAGATGATTCTCAAGGTTTTGCAATTGGAAATCGTCCACGTTGGATGTTAATCTAAAGAACGGTTTGGCAAGGCGTAACATGGAGGAATGCCACGTGGAGGTAAGAGATAAGGACTTGCAATGTGGCCACGAGCAGCCGGCGCATCAGACAATGGTATCGTAAGATCCCATCAACGTCGACGCGAGGCCAAGACAAGGTAAGCCAAAGCTTACAGGGGGCGATGAACCCCCGCAGTCACTTACACGAGTAAGTGTGAAGTTATCAAAATTGTTGCAAATTCGTGCGATAGTTACCCGTTCAGCCGGAACTCACGTCAGACGCTGGAGTGCTTGGCATCACCGAGCATTACTGTCAGACCTGGATCCCTGGGCTGCTAAGAGACTAGCGGGCGATCGATGATTGACAGGATAACGCACAAATTTATGCTATCCGTTAGCGTCTGCCAACCAGTCTGCCAGCATTTGACAACTTGGGATCAACAGCATTGGAAGGGAAGATGCATATATATAGAGTCCTTTCACGTCTTTCACATCTTGACAGCGTGCTGAATGGACCCGTTGAAAGGATGAATGCTGAACCTTACTAAAAGTATTTCCTTTGAACGTTATCTGAATAATTCTATAGGACGTTCTGATCCCGGGAGGAACTGTGGTGCATCGTTGGCTGCCTCGTGCAGTTCTGGTTGCCAACTATAGGTTAGAATTTCGACCGATCGATATACAGCATTGTCCCGTGGTCAGCTAACACCGATGTGATAGGTAAATGTTACTGTCGGAAGGTTAGCGAAAAGATCGGTATACCAGTAGTAGTTAGTTGACAGAGCTACTCGGGACTCTCCATTCTTCTACGTGATAACAACCATAACAACCACGAGGTCAATGACCAGAAGATGTGGATGGGTCGGTCCGTGTGTAGGCCATTGTAGGGTTAATGCCTGGCCTTTTTTGATTTTGTTTCACCCGCCGTACCCCCACTCACAACACGCCTCTTGCCTTTGGATTCATTACTCCCGACATCACTCAAGGCCGCCTCCATGAGGCGCAGGGTGTCAAGTACACCTGCCAGAATCTGCTTCTCCCCGAGCCGTACTACGATGGCGTGTCTCTTGTTGAGCGTGAGCGATTCGGATGCAAGGAGCTTTGTGTCAACCTAAAATAATTTCCGTGTCACCGATCCCCGAGCAGAACGATGATTGGATGAACATACTTCAAGATCTGGAGATTGATAACCGGTCAAGCGCGTCTCGATTATTCTTCGCAATAAAGGAGAGACTTGCAGATCAAACTTGGATTTTGGTGGACGCCCTTTCTCGAGTGTCTTTTCCCATTCTTCTTGGGTGAGAAGTAGAAGTCTGGTCAACGATGTTAGCGCTGCAGGGATAATTGGGTCTGTGTCAATGATGAAAACGCTGGATGGTGTACTTGAGCACGACAAGAAAAAAACAGTAAGGGAAGGCCATACTCATCGCCTCCTTCGTCGAGCCACCAGTCGATCCGTTGTCGATATGTTTCGTCATTAGATGCATCACCACAGACAACGTTGACAACAAGGTCGGCTCGAATCTCTACGACGTCTTGTGGATTTCCAAGCGCACCCTTTAGGTGGGGACAAGGAACAAGATCAACATGTCCGTAGCGCCGAAGCAGGTCTGAGTTGGGCAGGTCGCCGTATGTATTGAACTTGAATGAATGTGAAGCAACATAATCACTGAAGTGCGGACCGGCTTACTATTTGTTCTCCAGCATCGATGGGCTTCGTGGTGACCATGTGAAGATGGTCCTTCTCGTAGAAAAGTTTAGCCTGCGAGGAGCTGCATTAATGCCATGCAAGCGCAAAGAATGACTGTGACAGAGACCAAATGACTTACATTGACAGAATCATATCGAGCATTCAGAATATCAGCCATAGGCACCATTGCAATATCCTATGTATCCTCTGTTTCTTCATCATCACTATCTTTGTCACTGCTCTCTTCGTCCACAGCTTCTTCGCCGTCTCCTGGATCGTCAACATCCATTGCGCTCCCAATACTCGTGTTGGCCCGGCTGTCCTCTTTACTGTCTTCTGTAGGAACATCTTCTGCGTCCTGCTCAACTTCGCCTTCCCATCTCTCTACATTGAAGCTCCGAGATAGAATTCGGCTGCCTGTGACATGGTACCGATGAAGTGTGTACCATGTATCAATTTGATCCGAGGGGAAAAGGTCCGGTCGAGTCTAATTCGCCCAACATTCGAGTCCGAGTTGGAAAAGTTATAAAAAGGTTTACCTTGATGGCTGGAGCTAGCTTCTCGTGATAGTCGCGCTCAGCCTCATCCCGACCTATCTTGTCTAGGATTCGCCACGGTCAGCCAAGTGCGTCCGCGTTTATAAACGAGAATGTGACGAGAAAGATGAAAATTTTGATAACAGACCTACCACAGCCGTCCCCTGGAGTTCTTGTAGTTCTTCGTCACTCCAGAACATTGGAGTGTCGAATTGCGTCGGAAGTGACGCTGTACATTGAGTTGAGAAAAAAACCCCGACAACTTGAAGTGGTTGTTTGGAAAAACCCACCGAGATATGTAATCCATCTTCCTTGGCTCCCTTGAGCTTCCTCCCACATCATACAAAGAATCAGCCCAACCCAACCCTTGTGCAATTTGTGCTTTTTCCATGCTTCTAAACCGAATACAGAAGGAAGAGTCGAGGTCTGAGTTGAAAGTATCAATGAACGAGGAAGCGTGAAAATTGTATGGTTTTCCTGAGGGACACATGTGAGTAACCAATCTAGACAGGAAATTATTTGAAGGAGACCGACGAACAGGTATATTCCTGGAGCGCGACTGCACCACGTCCACTGCCAGGAAAATCGGTGATGCCCATCATCAAAGTATCCAAGACCCCACCATTGTGTTGAAACCAAGCAATGAAATCATTCATGTTTCAAGAACTCTGAATTTTAAAAGTCGATTTTCAAGATGGTGGGTCCGCTCAGCAGCGCTAAACCTTTGGTTGAAGCCAGCGCGGTGCACCGGCGGCGGAACGATATATATATACCATATTTGGTCAACTGCGTTCAGCGTGTGGTGACAGCGGATGGCTGCGCCGCTGCGGACTTGGACTTATTCCGCCACAGACTCTCATCCTATAAATTAACCAACCTCCAAGATCACAGACATTCATCCAACAATGACCCAGACAGTTGATGAGAGCCAAGTTATTGATGGCCAGCCTCGAGGTGAGCAGCTTTGGTCATACTTATTATGTATAGGGTCTAGGCAAACTGATACGCCAGATATAGCAAACCCTGCCTCATCATCACCGCTTTCAGATTTAGAGGGCTCGCACCAGTTTCCTCCTTCACCACCAGGAATACACGATAACCAACAAACTCCCCCGCCTGTCTTTGCAGTAGCTCCCTCACCACCCCATTCACCTGAAATGATCACTCTTTCGCCCCAACCTCCTGCTATTACTCAGGCCGAAGACACCCCGAGCCTCCCGCAGCGTCATCCTGACGTCGATGTGGATCCACGCATTTCGAGCCTGCACGCCATGTTCCCAGATTTTGACGACTCTCTACTGTGTGTAGACAATGCTCTGTCAAGCCATATGTGCTGAATGACGTACAGATCATCTGTACTCCAGAGTGTTAACGGTGACCAGGATCTGGCCATTGACACGCTGTTGGGGATGAGCGACCCCGATTATGTCTCTCAACCGGTACCACCACCGGTGCAGCGTGAGCCTACTCAGACTGACCTAGACGAGCAACTCGCTCGACGTCTCATGCTCGAGGAAGAGCAAGCTGCGCAGAATCAGTGGCGCCCTCCGCAGCAGGAACAAGTGCCCCAATCCTATCAGCAGAGGCGGTCTACTGGTCGAGACCGGGCAGGTGGAGACGAAACTGGAAGGTATGACAACACGGCGCGGACAGTTACTCCACCACAACGGGACACAATGGCAGAGTTCCAAGATGGTTTCAATAAGATAGCAGAGAGTACGTACTTCCATCATCGTATCATAGTCAGTGATTGACTGCGGAAATCACTAGCTGGCAAGAAGACATTCTCTTCAATCGTTTCAAAAGTCAAAGCGAAGATGCAGGAATACGATCAGGGCCAGGGAGCGTCCAGGTTCGCATCCCTTTAATTTTTTCATCATAGGTTGTTTCATTATATGATATCGTCATTTCCATTGGCATTCGTCTCACCGATTTCTTCACCTCCTTTTACACGAAACATCTAATGGGTCTTCGTTACAGTACACAACCTACGTGGGGTCAAACATCTCAACCTTCGTGGGGCGGTGGACAACCCGCGCAGCATCAGGAATCCTACTATGACCCCAATCCTCCGGGTGGCAGTGGAATTCGTGGGAGCGGGTGGCAATCTCCTCCCCGTGCCAATGGAAGCAACTCAAATCCGAGGACGAACTCCGTTCCTACTCTTGCCCCAAGCGCAGCATACACTCCTCCAAACTTCGCCACCAAGCCTATACCGAACTCTACGTCCGTTACAAGCAATAGCCCAACTTATGCAGGATCATCGACGTATTCCCCGCCGACTACAGGCATGGGCACGTCCCCTCCGCCTGAGCTTGCTCGGCGGTCGGGTGACACCCCAAGGCCGCCGTCCACAGGTGTCGGTACGCCGAGCGGAATTGATGCCAGTCAGTCATTTTCTTCCCCTGTCTTGCGTCTCTAATCTCACCACACCTTAGCTAAATTTGGACTTTTGCCCAAACGACCTGTATCACTCCTTCGGGAACAGGCCCCACCTGTACACAGAGAGGATAGTGACGATGAGTTGGAATACACGGAAAATCCGTTTGAGGACAGGAGGTAATCAAGTGGCAATTATGGGGTGACGAATTGGAATGCCAATCTGTGACTGCGACTGCTGATAGACTATAAATTATGGCGTATAAGTACCAGATGGCAGCTGCAATGTTTTACATTTTGTACGATAGTCGGTACCTAGGTTACTTGTTTCGGCTGTCAGTTTCAGCTAGTTGGTGGCTCATGAACAGGACAGACTCGAGCTATGAGGGTCACTGCTGGAGTGTAGTGAGTCGTGAGTGGATCCCGGAACGAGACAGCAATAGTGTGGAACCCGTCTGACGTCTGAAGAGCTTTGTTGAACCAACGTGCTTACAGTAGGATGGGGAAAGGTGCACTCTGTTAATATATAGTCGACGGTGAACTCATGCTGAACAGTACTTGTTCGCGAATAGCATGTTGGGTTACGGGTGGAGTCAAATGCTATCATCGTTCTTTTTCTTCTGACGATTGACAAGGACGCACTGTGACCGACAATGTTAATGAAAAGTGACTGGAAATGTTGGAAATCTGAAAACGACACCTCAGCGCTCTAAGTGAGGATTCTAGTATACAATCGCGAGTGATGGCTGGATTTCCTGTCGTGAGTTAGCATACAATACAACACAGATGCCTAGGGATGCAAGAAATGTCAAAATATGAACGAAAAGGATCAGTATTACCCGTTCTCTGATATCCATGCAACTACAATATCTCTAGCGTCCATCATATCATCAACAGAAGTCGTGTCCTTGAACCGCGCCATGATCTTGTGACCTGATACGATTCGCTTGTATTCTTTGCCATGCTGCTGAGAAGTGCGCCAAAAAACTGTCCAAAGCAAAAAAATGCGAATGATGAACCTTAATTTCGTGAATGAGATTCTGTGTCAACCAGCCAATGCCGCCGATTGATTCGCCAAACGCAGACTCTGGCAAGGACTCGACCGTGACCATGCTCCGTGTATCATCAAAGCCAGGCAACCCGAGATCATGAAGATTCTACGGACGGATGAGTAAGAATGTCTGCCAAGTGGGCCATGCCGACGAGAATTGAGTTAGCTTATCTCTAGTGCTGATCAACATTTCTTGAAGCCCGTCCGCCCCGACATCATCTCGGTATCACATCTCCCGATCCGAGTCTTCGCAGCGACTCCATTTGACTTATGTGACAGAAAAAGCGATGCAAGGCAGTTGCAGTCTGGAGTTCGAAAAATGAGGAGTATTGAGGTTGTCAGGGAGGGTGTATAGTTTTGAAGCTGAATCCTTGGCCACAACATTTCGCAGGCTGGAGACAGAAGTCTACATATCGTCTTCAGGTCGAGATGGCAGCGTGCACGGTGCGGTGCGTTGTAGGAGGCGATCTCAGCTGGCAGACAAGTATTGAACTCGAACGATTTTCAGGGCCGTGATTTCACCCGACCGGGTAATGATCTCCTGTAAGAGTCACCCGCGCGTTATGTATCGCCTTGCCACAAATGACGGGGAGGTGGACGCCAAAATACCAAAAAAAGGAGTATGCAATGGCTTCCTGTAATGATGTGGCACGCGTCAACGCCCATTGCAGCTACTCTCGCATACCTGTCAGACGGAAAGCAACGGGGGCCTGTGCGTTGAATCTTCCAACTCCTTCGTGTGTTCCAAGCACTTTTTGTGCATCTGCAAATTCGCGGTGGCGCCAACTAGTTCCAACGTGTGCATGGATTTGTTTCGAGTGTCGTACAGCAGAGGCTTTTTGCTTTCCCACCCATGCGATATGAAGACTTAATTGAAGTACGTCACAATCACTGCTTTCATGGGCTCGGTTTGAAGGGGCGTATATGCCGTCATTAGAGGTAAATATCCTCGTACTCTGTGCTTTCCATGAAGACGCTTGTTTGTGCCTCTCGATGGCACGTCGTGCGGAGGTGTTGGGTAGGCGCGGCAATGCATTTTCCACATGTGCATCAATGACACTTCGAATAACGTCTTCCGCTTAAGATAAACTGATACTGCTGACATCGCTCTGGAAAACAGATTCACTAATCGAATGGTGACACATGAATTATTTGGGGCTTACTTCGTAGCTCGGGAGAAACTTGGTGAGCATGATTGTGAAATTACTTGATGATAGAGTTGAGCGCCATGGAGTGCCGCATGGTTCAGTTCGAACCCACGGTAAGAAGGGTTTAGCGAAACGACCAATGTGTTGATTCACTGGCAGCGCAAGACAGAAAATATACCTTGTCGGCTGGTGCCAAATTGCGCTGCACAAAAAGGGACGGCTTGAAGAATTCAATCCGATCGCAGCCGAATACAGTTCAATGGTCGCCTCTCGTGATTGCTGGTTCTCCTTTCACGACGCATTGGCGCATGGTGCAGTCTTGCTTGAAGGCGCATCACACTATCCTGATAGTGGTAATGAGCTTCGATGATAAAGTCGTCGGAGTTGTAGAGACCCCTTGACCTTTAACCGCCACCATCTGCTTTTTTCCCACGGTTCAACAGAACATGGGCGACGAGCCAGGAGGCAGTAAAAGCATAGCTAGAAACTTTGAAAAACATATTCCTACAAGATCATATTCACAAGCAGCATCCCTTAATAACACCAGACACCATATGAAGGAGTTCCAGCTACGTCGGGCGTGGGATGAGTCGGAGCCCAACGATCCCCTCCCACCCCCAGAATTCCCATATAGACCAACCAATGCCAATTGCATGCCAGTCACACCCACCCGCAGAGGGTTAGGATATAAACGTCGTCTGGAAACAACCAATTCTCCATCGGCCTCACCAAACACCGCGAGACAAACCAAACGCCGTCCTATAGAACAAGTGACTGTGGTAAATGATGCAGCCCAACGCGAATACGACTCAGGAACAGAGACGGATATCTACAGTGAAACCCGTTCGGAGCAAGGATGGGTCGCTGACTTAAATCACCACCTGATCAAAGCTGCAGAGGCATTAGACCATATATCAATCCACACTAAGTTCCCAGACAACACGTTTGCTGCCGCTCAAAGAATTGCACAGGCCATCCTACCCCCTAAACCGATTGAAACACCAAGGCATCATACTGACGACATAATGCCGATTCTCAACCAACTCGTCAAAGATGTCCAGGACCTGCGTCAAGGCAATAAACAGGAAATCAGTCAAAACACTCACACTCAAATCGCGAACGGCCCCACCATAGTCCCTACCACCAAGACCAAGACCAATTCAACCAAGATAATGGAACAAGAAAACCGACGCCGAAACAACCCGCTGACTCGACACCACCCCTCTCGTCTCATCCTCCACATAGAATCCCCTCCGGATCCTACACAACGTCAAAAGGACCGAGGACTAGTGGAAGCTATCAATGAAAGACTCAAGGAGATAACGAAAGTCACGGTCAACGGCATAAAATGGAACTCGAAAGGTAACTGCATCGTCATTACACATCCTGATTATACAGCGGAGGACCTGCTTCCCTTCAAAGACGATTTCGCAGACTTGATCGTTGGAAACTCTAAATACTCAGCCTCTCCGGACAAAGAATGGTTCCGTATCCTCCTCAACAGCGTAGACACAGGAAAATCCGACGCTGAAGATTTAATGGAATTCGAACCACGATCCGGGGCAGAGGTAATTTACGAGATGAAAACTAACAACCCCAGTGTACGCAACATCAATTTCAAAGTAGAACCCACGTGGATGGCAAAGCCAGAGATCCTCGAACGCAAATACCACTCAACCATGCTGTTAACGGTATCATCACAGGATGAAAGTGACTACCTTCTCAAACACGTTGGCGGAGTTTTCTTATATGGACGGTACGCCTCTTTCTCACGTTTCCAAGATCTGAAACCTGTTCGTCAGTGCAATCGATGCTGGTCTTTTGACCATCATATGTCCAAATGCATTAACCCCCCCAAGTGTCGAGTTTGCGCAGGTGATCACCCTGAACTTTCCCATATCTGCATCTCGTGTCCGAGCACGGCCAAAGCACAAAAAGGATGTGACCACCTACCAATAAAATGCATCAACTGCGGCGCGGCACATATGGCAGACTCTACCAAATGCCCCATTCATATACTGACCAAAGGATCTGCGAGAGACTCTCGACCAAGTGTCCAAGGGGGACGACGTGTACGTCAAACCCAAACTACTAACAATTCAGCAACACCTCCAGAGTCCCAGGATCCAACCCCACCCACGATATCTCAGAACCATCTTGCAATGCCACACCCATCGAATGACGAAATTCTGGCTGGATGGCAATGATGGTCCTTACTATGCAACCCATCAAAATGATACAACTCAACACTAACCGTTCGAATATAGTTGGCCATGCACTACTCAATGACACCGTCCATGAATATGACATCCTACTCGTAATGGAACCATGGTATGGTGACATTGGAAATAATACTAAAGGCCCAGTATCGTTAACCGGCTGGCAACCAATCCTGCCACTACCATCCGTTCCCCCAAATGTCATCCCTCGAGTCATGGCATACATCAAAAACAGACCCGACTTCACGGTTACTCTTCGCTCTGACCTCGCAATTAGTGTGGTGGGCAGAACTACTTGAGAATAGTAGTGCCGGCAGAACCGGCAGAACCGGCAGAACAACCAGTTCTGCCGGTTGGCATAACTCCAGCGGTGAAAATTTCCTAGTACTATCTACGACATCAATGACAGTCCTACTGAAGACATCAACGACGCCTCGTCCCATTCATCATCCTCACCATCATGATCCACAACATTAACCTCATCTACAGCAGCTTGTGGTACTAACCCTTGGTCAACCCTCTCCAATTCGACAAAATCAAATGCCTTCCCTCCAAGGACTTCTGTGTTGTCAATACTCACAACTTCTTCTAGGTTCTCCTGTACTTCGAGAGCATCAAATGCTTCGGCGATTTCGTCGGCTGATATGGTCTCGGGACCTGCAAGGAGGTCGTCTACATCTTGTGGTTCTGCTGCGAGGGGAGGCGCCCATGCAAAATTGACTTCCAGATCCTGGGCGACGTCAACGTTGATTCCAACCTCCTCGCGAGTGTGCATATGCATATGCCGACGATGTGCAGGCTTTCCATTTTCCTCCGCTCTTTTAGCTTGCTGATAACGAAGGTTTGCGCGAATCTTCCCAAGTGTTTCAAATGTTTCGACTGAAAGATTACAGCGCCTTGCAGATTGTGTGGTGCCGAGATCGGAGAATGTCCGTTCAACCTCACCTGCATGCCCGACAATTGATAAAATTGACATGGCAAATGCCTTGAGTGGGTGAGTCTCTGCATTGATCGGAAGGTTCTTCCACCACAAAAGGCCGTCTACTTGCCCCCCTGCAAATGGTGCCACTGACTCGTTGTATACTTGCAGGTCATCTGCCAGTTTCTTCGCCTTCAATTTATCCCATTTCCAGCGCTTTGCAATGCCGAGTGCAATTTGAACCATGAATTGAAATGACCTCCCATTTGCTACTTGTGTGACTGCGAGTTTTCGGCACATTGGGTGGAGATATAGAGCGAGTGAGTGGATCTCAGTGTTCATAGTGTGAAATCGTCGATTAAAAACTGACTTGGCATGTCTCCAGAAGTCAATGTCGTAGTCGTCATTGAAAGTCAGCTGCGACATTTGCTTGGCACACCGAAGGAGTTCGAGCATACAGTCTGCGAGCGAAGCTTGGCGCGACTCAAGGTTCCCAATTGCGTCAACAATGAATTTGACGGTGTTGACAATCTGCTCCAGATGCCTCCAGAATAGAGGGTCACTGAGAATTATGTTGATAACATCGTGTGCGACGGGAGTTAGATTATTTGTCTTCTTCCTTGCATCTTGGCACATGCACACGAGGGTCAGCGGAGAACTATGAGGTCAAATATTGGTACCAATACTCTGTCTTTGATAATACTAGCTGAATCTCACCGATAATCTAACACACTGAGACATTGCAAAATCAATGCATAGAACCGGGACTCGCAGTTCTGCTTCATTTTCCGCGTGATGTTTTGTTTCTTCGCTTCATCATTGAGCTGCCCACCCCAGTAGTGGGATGAGTTGAAGAAGGTAACTACTCGAGTTGCTTTTGCAACAACTTTCTTCATCGCGGGATACGACATAATGTTGCCAATTAATGTATTGAGACTGTGAATAAAGCATACAAATCCCTACCAATTGCAAGTTAGTGCAATTGTCACGACATGTGGATTGACTATCAACTCACGAGGATCCAGGGATATTGTTCCTGGAACTTGCGGCGGTAAGCCTGCATGACAGTTGGATTATCTGTCGTGACTGCAATGAAATTTTTGCCATCTCCGACTTCCATTTGGTCCATTGCCTTCTGTGAGATGGTGATAAGATTATCTGATGTGGCTCTCTGTCCAGTCATGTCCTGTAATGCAAGAACAACTGGAGGATGATTCACTTCTACGGCAACTGAGCCATAAAGACTTCTCTTCAATATATCCTCCCATCCATCAAGAAGCAGTGTGAGACATTTGCGTTCCTTGAGTCGATCTATCTCCTCCTGCTGGACTCGAACAGCCTCACCATCAAGGAGGTGATGAGATAATACATATCGGGATGGAACTTTGTATGATGGCCGAATTACGTCGATAAACTCGCGAAAATATTCGTCATCTCCTACACGAAATGGGATGTTGGCATGAATTATGAACCTGTTACATGATATTGGTGTGGAATTCTTGTTGCACATTCATAGTGAACCTACCGAAGCAGTTTTATATTTGCAAGTTTGGCTTGCTCGTCACTAAGTGGGTAGTCTACATATCCATCCAATGTCGAAATCTTCTTCCGCTTCTTGATCACACCACCAGAACTAGATGAAGCAGCTGGTGAGATAACTTGATCACCATCATCACCTGTCTTGCTCATAATAAATGTCCGGGCTTTTCGGCGAAGCTCAGGAGCAGCATCCTTGCAGTGGCGGATGATATGGTTAGGCAGACTATTGTCGCGACCTTGGATTTTGGCGCCAGGGGAATTGTCGAGGTGACCACAGTGCTTGCATTTCCAGAAGTAACGGCCAGAACTGTTTGCAACTTTGTCGAGACGCTCAAAGTTGTCATTGATTAGGGATGGCACTGGGCGGCCACCAGCATGGACCATATTTTGGGACGAAGGATCAGCCACTGGCAAGATGCCCATCTGTGACTCGTTTCACATTTTTAAAGGTACACATATTGTACATAGTATTATTCACCCTTGGCAGCACTTTTTCGACGTTCTCACGGTCTTTCAGAGTGGGTTCCTTGGTGAGCAATAACCAGTCTGTAAGACGTCCCTACTCAAAGCTTCTCCACCCACTGCCTCCAGATTCTACTGAAGTTTCCTCCTAAGGTGCGTGAGCCTCTCCTTTATAAACTAACAAATACCAGAGGTCTCAGAGGAGTGTCTGCGAGGCTTGGGAGGATCGTTGGGGAGGTTTGAGAGTGTTGTTGGAGAGGTCTGAGAGGGTCATCAGAGAGGGTTGAGAGGGTCATCAGGGATGTTTGAGAGGGTCGTCAAGGAGGTTTGAGAGAAATATCGAGGAGATCTTAGGGGGAACATTTACGATGTTTTAGAGGACTGCCAGTGTCACATTCACTTATGTTTTCCGTTTTTTATTCAACGAGTGTTCCGCTCAATGCCTGTGCTTGTAGAAGTTGTGAAAATTTCACACATTGATTCAAGCAACACACTCAATATATTGGATGGACGGTAACAGCAAGTCAAAAGTCTACAAGATGTTGAACTACATACAGAAGTACTAGGATGTATTAAAAGAGTCAGGTACCAGAACTGAAAAACATCGAGGGCAGTGCAGACGAGAGCGGCAGAACAGCAGAACAAGAAAAGAAACACATTGAGACTGAACTACAACTTGGAGGACAAAAAATAGAAAGCATAATGATGAACCGGGAGGCTAAAGGAGATACATAAAATCAAGCAGAAGGAGGCGCCTTACCTGGGTACTCTGCCTGAGAGCTTGAGTTGGGACTTGGTCCATAGTATGGGCTGCGTGAATTGTGACCAGCCCACCTGGAGTCCGCAGTGCCATATCCTGCTCGTCTCCCATGAGCGTGGGGGTCAGGATAGTAACCTCTGGTGTGCTGGGGAGGAATTCCCATGCTACGATTGTCGAAATCTCCATGGGGAGGGTATCTGTATTCACAACGCATGTATCCATAGTCCACTGCTGGGCTATACCTGTCATGGTCAGTGTATGCCTGTGAGCGACTGCGTGCTGGTTCCATGCTGTAATCTGCGCTGGATTCTGCCACTGGGGACACATCTCGTGTAGGATTGCGAGTATGATAGTGGTCAGGGTATAGATCATGTGGATGGAGGTGTTGGTAATGATCCTGCATCTACCCAGACATTAATTTAATCATGCAAAATTCAGAGTGTATCACTTACTGGATAGGATGCGTCATGAGTACCACAACCAGGCATACGAGGATCAAGCACCTCTCGATTAAGGCGTTCACGAGGGTCAGGAGGGAAAGGACCACGAGGGTCAGGAGGAAGAGGACCGCGAGGGTCAGGAGGAAGAGGCCCACGAGAGCCATAGAAAGGATAATTCCTTCGATCACGATGGAAATTATCCTGAAGATCTTGATGGATGGGTTCACGAGATGTGTGATGGTCGGGTTCACGAGATACATGACGGTCGGGTTCGTGAGATACATGACGGTCAGCATCACGAGGATCACGGATTTCATGATGGAGATGCTCTCGACGGCACATGGACTCCTCAGATTGGCAATCAGTGTTCATGGGGAGGTTGTGGGGCTCCAGTGGTGCTTGACTGGGCAAACCGTCATCCAAGGTACCTCGGCTCACCAATCCATTACCTCCTCCTCCAAATTTAACTCCTCCTACATCACCGCCTCCTGCTACCACCACTCCTCCTCCTACATCACCACCACCTCCTACATCACCACCTCCTCCTACATCGCCACCTCCTTCTACATCGCCGCCTCCTGCTACCACTGCTCCTCCCGCGCCTTCCGCTCCTCCATGAGGCACAGCCTGAGGAAGCTCTGTGGGCAAAGACATATCCGTTTGCCCCAGAACTTGGCCAATATTGCTGGCAACATCATGTTGAACTGTGTCTGAGGTTGGTGGAGACCGCAGGAGTGCACCGTTCACCTCAGTAGTATCTGCAGGCACATCTGCAGAACTCGTGGCAGAGTTGTCTGCGCTCCTTGCAGAGAGTTTTTGAGACTTGGGTGTGAGTTTTTGGGCCTTGGGTTCGATCCTGTTGTCGATAGTGTCAGAGTTGCCGTCAGAGTATATGGTACGAAGGGCGCGGCCATATCGAGTCATTGGCTTTGTCTTCGAATGAGAGCCCTTCACAACTGGACGTGCTTTGACACGAGCTATAAAATCAATTGTTAGCCTACTGAAATAAATAAATAGAAGATGTCATACTTTTGGTGTTTGCAGGTTGCTCAGAAGGGCCGTCACGAAGGCGCATAGTAGTAGTCGCAAGGAGGTCTTGATCATCGCCGGATGACTCTACTGTCAATGGTGATAAAGGACCTCCTTTTGTCGGTGATTGTGACAGTGCTGGTGTCTCCTTTGATTGCGCGCCCATCCTCCCTGCTTTGGGAAGAATGTCTACAGGTGAAGTGCGCTTTTTTGATGCACGCAGCTCACCACTCGACTTCCTCTTCTTCCTCTTTCCGTGAGACGCGTCCTCATACTCTGACTCGGAGTCCTCTTGGTGTTGGTCGGCGTCTTGAGAATCGGGGGAAGTGGATCGAACGTCGATCACCTCGCGAGGTGGCGGCCGGGCAACAACCTTAAATAGGCGTGATGGAGGAGGTACTACCTCCAGACACATACCAGGTTTCCCTACTGAAGTAGTATATTTTTTGATTTTTGTAGTTGCTGTACTAGGCTTGATGCGAGCGGGACCGTTGTAGTCAATATGTCCATCGACAAAAAGACATCGAGCGTGTGCATGAGGGTAGTCCAATGGAGGAGCTTCACCGAAAATTACGGGCCGCTGAGAGGTCAATACTAATGCTATTAAAACGTCAGAAAAACAAAATCCTAAAGAAATGAATCGATTACATACCTCGTTCCTTAACATCAACTTTCTCGACATACATGGACTTTGCTTTTAAAGCCTCGACGAGGATGGTGACCTCCTTCTGTGTCAAACCAGCGACACCCTTGCTCTTTGCACTTGAGGTAATCCCGCGTGACTCGCCTGGCAGGAGGCATTTGTGTGCAGGGTAACCCTTGATGCACACATTGTCGTCTGCCAGTGCATTCGGCATGAGCTTCCAAGGAAAGGTCCTGTCGGTGCCGAATTTGCCTCCAAACTTGGCTAGTGTACGGTAGTCAACAAGTCTGAATGATGAGAGTACCAATGACGCAACGTACCAACTTGTCTCGTAATCTCTCTCTTAATCCATTTGATGTTGTCTTCTCGTCCCTTTTCCTCTTGTCCTTCCGGCAGGTCTGAAGCCTGAGAAGCCTGATCATCTTCCATATCCTTAGAGTCAGGGTCCTTGGAACCTGTGTCCTTGAGCGACACAATGCTGTCATCTCCCAGTTCCGCGAATGCATCCTCTACAGTAGATAAAGACACTGTGTTACTGTAACGTATGATAAGACATCGCACACTTCAAAATAAACTTGAAGCTCACTAGACTTGAGCCTTGAGATGGCCAATGATTGTAGCATTGTCCGCACGGCATCGCGTTAGAAAGAACTAAGGCAGATCATCAATATGTGCGTGACGTCGTGTATAATTTAAACTTGCATCAGTTACCCCCGGTGTTGTGTGCACATGACCGAGAGAAGCATCTTGATTCACGATCTTGCCGCACATGACAGTGGCTGATTCAAAGCCAAATTTTGAAGACGCAACATCCAACTGCAGCGGGTAAGCTTTGAGGCAAAAACATTTGCGAAGACACTTACTATATTCGTGACCCTTCTATGAAACCTCTGAAACGCCTGTCCGCGCTGACCAATTGTTTGAGGCAGTGCCCCAAGTGAAGCGAGCTCCTCGTGGGTGTCAAGAATATCTTGATACGTGTCGGGAAATTGCTCTTTGAATTTTGCATAGCATTCTTTTCGCCTAGTTACACCTATGTTTCAGGGTCAATAATTTTACCACAATGAGTCCATATGTAGAACCTACTTGGTGTGCGCTCTCCAACCGTAAGATTCTGACCGAGTCGGCCAAGCTCCTGCTTGGTGTTGTCCTTGAAGTAATTGGAATAGAGGTTCCAATAATTAATGCTACTTGCAGTGCGACCACGGCTCTTCATAAAAAGGTTGATGACTTGATGCATCGGCATTCCAGTAGTCCTGGATAACTCGAGGAGTGCCTGATCAACTGCCGCAAAGCCTGCATCAAGTGTAGCATTAGTCTCGGCAGACCTGTGGCCCACAACAGGCGGCTCCTCAGAGTGTGAAGCGAGGGATTCTTCTGGAAACCGCTCACTGGAGATGGTGGCGGGAGAGTAATGGCTCAAGTCTAGGTGCTGACTTGGCCCTGGGGTTGGGATGCGTGTGTTAGGTGTAGGTGGAATGATGTTTGTGGAGGGTGGTGGAGCGAGTGAGGCTTGATGCAAACCCGGAGTTGGGATGCATGCATCAGGTGCAGGAGGGTTGATGCTTGTGGAGGGTAGTGGAGGGAGTGAGGCTTGAACTACGTGTGATGGGCGCTGAAGTTCAAATGGCGCAACATGGCCAGAGAAGCCCTGAGTGAAGGCTGCCGAATCTAGATCTTGGTCACCGATTAAGTCCGTGAAGGACTCAGCGCCCAGCATGCCAAACATGTCAGAACCCTGTTGTCCTGCCCAAGCAGGCTGATCCCTTGTCGGACCATAGAACATATCCTGGATAGGTGTGGGAGCTGGTTGACGAGAGGAAATGTCACCTGTGAATGGTGAGGGGTGACGACTATTGCCAGTGTTCAGCATGGGAGTGAATGATCCCCCTTCACCAATAAATGGCGAGGGATGATGGCTGCTGCCACCACTGGGCGCAACAGTGAGGGACATGGGATTGGTCGTCATGGCACTGTCATCCTGGGGAGCATCCAAGGATGTGCTCGAGCCTTGACTTTCTGTGGATGGCTGTTGGGCCCCCTTACGTCGAGCGGAGGCCCCTTTGATGACTCCAGTGTCCCGCGCCGTAGCTTTCAGAGTACTCCTTAATCTTGACGGAGTTAACTCAACCGCTGGATCCTCGTAACGACGGCCTCCTCCAAACTGCGGGAAAATGAAGTTGTCGTCAGCTGGGGGAAAGGCAGCGTTGCTGGGAGGAAATGCTGCAGAAGAATGGTCATATCCTGAAGGGGGAGCGGACTGTCGTCCGAACACATTTGCGTCCTCGTCGTGTGGGGTTTGAGTCATTCTGAAGTATTGTTAGTGAGGAAACAAAATGTAAGACATCCACACACCAAAATGTTTGCAAGAGGGGGATGTTGTGCGTTGACGGAGGCAAAGTAGATCAGAGAGGTACCAGAAGAGCACACCAGAGGGAAAAAAATGGCCACAGCCTCAAGTCTTATAGATTTTTTTGGGGTTTTCATTCTACATAACAAGTTAGAATGTAATCAATAACAGAAGCCGAATGACAGACCGGTTTTCTTCGGCAGAGTCATTCAGGGCAATCTGAACGGAGTTCAGTAGGTCCAGGAGGATTAAAGGCCTACTGAAGAGGCTGCCGTTGAGTCCATTAGCCAATAGAATGGAGAATATATCTCCTACTAACGTCAAAACATGAGCTGCAAGACATATTTTAGCCTCAAATCCTCCATGACAGTATAGAATGACTCACGCCATCAACTTTCACCAAATGGCGGAGACCTTGTAGCCTATTGCAACGAGTAGGATGACATTCAGTAGTACATAGTCAGCTTTGTGCAGTTTAGAGTACGAATAGTAATGAAACTCACCAGTTACTTTGTCCGATGACCATCTGCTCATTGCACTCAGCATGAATCCACTAACAGACGACATCTGGTGCTTGTTCAAGTGGGAGGTTAGACATGGAATAAGGTTCTTGTGTAGTGAGAAGGATGCTGAGAGTGGCAGTTTGGCGATGGATACGAGCGATGTTGGCATGGCGAGAAGGTATGTATGCCGAATGTTAGGATATTCCGGAGTCAATGATAACCTGTTTGATGTGTTAGTAGGACTAGTCTTCTGCCAGCTCAATGATGGCAGAGAGAAGTCTTTACAATAGTAGGAGTTCAATAGCAATGACACTCACTGAGTTGCATGCGACAGCTGAGCGCAGTCGAAGTTAGCGGTAAGGAGCAGTAAGGTCGAATATGGTAGCAGCGCAGCAAGACAATCACACAACACAAGTGTTCTTAGTCGTCAATACATTTACCATGTTGTATATTGACCTCACTGGCATCATACAGTCTATGATAGCCTGTATAACTTGCTGCAATGTGTGTTCAGCGTTCAAATATGGTAGCAGCCCACCATGATTCGGATATGTCCTTAGCAGCAAGGTCAATGGGAGCAATTTTGAATGAGAAGACAGACTTTGATACTCAAAAACTTAGAATTACTGCAGATTCATGTACACACTAGTCTACTGGTAAGGAAAGCACACGAGTATGTAAATAATATCGCAAGTCTTTCATCTCATCCTCTCGGAGTCCTGTAATCTGTCGTCCGTGTAGAACAGCAATTATGTTTGCTAATATCCAGACACCGCAATCATAGCCATTGGTTTGCAGAGCTTTGATCTGTGTAAAAGCGTCAATTTGAGGGCGATGACATCAAATATAGATATGAACTCACAGTCAATGGCCGAGCGACCCATCCATCGAGATCAATGTGTACTTCCTTGTTGTGATAGCGTGCTACAATGAGAAGCCGACAAATGAATTTCATGATATCCTTCACCAATTATCAGAATCATTATTGAACAAAGTCAAATGAACCTACTTTCACATCATGCTTCCATGGCTTGCGTTCAGCAAGACTATCGAAGAGATGAAGCTCTTTCCTAGACAAGTGGATGACGCAAAGCACCCAATGGCCGACATTCGATGCCCTATGGATTGGGAGCACCCAGACATCCTTCTCCCAATAACGCGTCCAGGATGAATTGCGCCAGAGCATGTTGTCAGTGGCATTGTAACGTATCCGAGGAAGATCGTGAGTCGAGAAGGTAGCCACTGTAGGGTTAGAGATGTCCATTTGTAGAAGGATAGCGCATCCATTGATACATACGTCATTAAGTAATGCTGTTGGAGATGCAAGAAATGATATATCTCTTGGCTCAAAAATCTGACGAGGAAAGGATGAGCTTGATGATGTTGTTCTTGTGGCTGCATGACCAGACACAATACCATGTGGATATTGAGATGGAGGGGCGCAGAAATCATCAACGACAAGATCCTATAAGCTTGTTAACATATCATGCTGTCAACTTTGCCGACTTTGACGTACCTCAGGCAAATCCCACACCACTTGAGCACAAACATTAGCTACGAGATCCTGATCTTCTTCGATCTCCGCCCCTGCAATATCGCCCTCCAGTATATCTGCAAGCGCAGCTTGTTCAGGCTCGACCTCAGCTGAATCTTCCTCCTCGGGTAATGCAGGCTCATCCTCAGCAAGGGCCTGCATTGTCACACTCGCAAATTGAGGGGTGGTGTTTTGAGGAGCCCCCAAATGAGCGATAGCACAGTGTGAGGCCTGTTCTACAAGGCTCGTGAGCTGAATCGAAGTCACAAACGGATTTGACCACCGTGTCCGGAGTCGGAGGAAATTCGAGTGCCTCTGTTGCAATATCATAAGAAAGCGTTGATCTAAACCAGTTCATCATTAGAATGTCAAGTGAATATTGAGAAGTAAACGTACTCTCGGGCAATCGAAGTGAAAGCTCCAGCGCAGTTAGCTCCTCCCGAAAGAAACAGCACAAATTATCGGCCTCCATCACTAAGCGTGTTTGCTCCTCCTGACAGCGATCTCGTTTGAGAAGGGCGCGGATGCCATCTCTGATGTCTGAGTCTTCCAGCCATCGAGGCACTTCTCCAATTGAGGGCGTGATCCAAACATCTTGCATCAAAGTCTGATCCCCACGGAGTTCTGCGAGTTTGGTAGGAAGGGGAGTGGGAAGTGGGATGTTCCAAGTAGGATCATGTAGTAACTCTAAGCGCTCACAGTACGAATTAAACTTTCTGATTGCCGTCATGAGCGCAGGTTGGCGTTTTGCAATGGCCTTACGTGTGTGTTGATGAAGTTTAGTTCCTAAAAAAAAAGTTAGAATGGACGAATGTTCTGACATGAAGACTTACCTAATGTTTGGTGTGATCCACCTACCGCTCGGTCTAGCTTATCCCACTCGAAAAAACTTGCGATAGCGCACTTCCGAATATTCATTTTAAGATCACGTGCAATAAGAAGGACACGAACGAAGTCGAGATTGACTCCATCCAGCTCTGGGAATCTGTCTTGAACGTTAAGCGAAGAAAAGAGTGTTTCAACCTTGTCCATGAGCCGATCATGGCCCCTCTGTAGGCTCTCGAGGACATTGAGAGTGTCGTCGGATGCCGTCTCCTTCTCCAACATAGTTTTGGTAGTCTGCAAAGCTCGATCTGAAGCATCTAGGTCAGCTTGTAGGGAAAGGACAGTATCCAGCTCTTTTCGGAGACGAGCAGGAGCATCTGACGACATTTTTAATCAGTACCCATTGAGCGCATATCACTAGCTTACTCACGAGCACGAATCGAGAGCTGGGATTGTCGTTGGTCAGTCCATTGTGCTTGTAGGTCCTCCACTGACGTTTCGCAGCGGTTGATGACATCGAGGGCCATACATTCCTGGTCCTTGACACCCCGCTTGTGACGGCGTTTGATCCACTCACCAAGGTCAGCTTTCATTTCGCTTCCTATTGCTGTCGCTTGGCGGTCAATCAACCACAGACGACGCTGACGCTTAATAAATCAAAGTAATTAGTATGGTCCAGAGCATAATTCGATGTGACGTACCGATGACGACCTTTCGACACCTATCAACCGAACAAAGCGTGACCACAACCTCTCAGTCCCCTCACCATCAGACAACCCGAGGCCGACACACATCCATGGATTGTGCTCGAGTTGGCACGCCCATACATGGCCATAGGCATGCATGGCTGTAGTTGCAAAGCGCAGGCGGGATGTAATGTCTTCAGGTAGAATATCGAACTAGGGATAGTTAGCAAGTGATTAATTTGAGAATACATACTCACCTTTGCAATGGAGCATGCGAGAACACAGCCTACATCATAGAGCGTTACAACTGTGGCTTGAGGGGGGAGCAATGAAAATAAGTGTTCAATCAATGCAACAGAGTATTTCTGTTGCTCGCCAGGGGAATCGATGTTGGCAAAAAAAGAGGTATGTCGTGACGGCAGATCAGGGCCATTATACCGGTATCGTCAAAGCTGTCCATGGCAGCTTTTTGCTTCTTCCCGTCGGCAGCTTCATATGCGTTCTCACATAAGTCAATAGCTTCATCAGGAACTACGGGAGCATGTGCCTTCACAGGCCGCTTACGTCGCACATCAATCCGGAGGCCAACAGCATCGACAAACTGCTTAGGGAGAAAATAAGTGGGTTCATAAAAACGGGGGCAGTCGCCTGCAGAACGTCTGTGACGATGGTGAAAATTACCATCAGTAGCGACGTGTATGTCTCCGCCTTGGTGGACAGGCCTCCCGAACAGTCCACCACCGAAGCACGCTGGACAGCGCTGCACCAGGAGTGGTGCACATTGGCCATATTGTAAGCCGTCAGGTCTGGGTAGTTCGGGTCGTTGAAAACGGGCGGCCACGAGGTCGCGGCTTTTTTGAAGGGCTGCATCAGCTTGCCGTTCGATTTCGACCTGCAGTACATCATACCACTGTACTGCATGGCCGAGTCCACGACGGAAGGGTTCGTGTACGATGTCACCCTACATTCTAGTATTAGTAGCATTAAATATTAAATGGGCATGTCTTACCCGTGAGTCTGTTACTTGAAACCCTCGGCGTGAATAGTGGGTCCTGAGTGCGGATGCAAGGGCATTGATAGCATCGCATGAACGCTCGAAAAGTGCGCGATAGAATGACAGTAGTTCGACTGACACTGCCATGCAGGGTTGCGAGGGTGCAGTAGGGAACAATCCATGATGTAGGAGAACCTGTGGTAGGCTCGAGCACTCACAGCTCAGCACATTTATTGTTACGAATCCTGACAATCGATTAAGTGCTTGCGACCTCGTGTGATACGCCAAATGGATAGGAACTTACTATCAAAGAATAAACATAACATGTTTGTCGTTTTCCGAACGCATGAGTGAGTGCCGCATGCTGAGATCACTTCATGCGTTTTTTCCAACGCTTGGCCGAGAGTTCGAGCGTAATACTTCAGTTGCGGGTCGACAAGCGTTGGTATAACCTTTCTCCAGTTGCCATAGAGCGCATCTGCCGACTTATCGGGAAGAATGCGCCGTTTCTGTGGAAGGATCTCCGAGTTTGAAGGCTTGTCAGATGACGACTCCTTCGACATTTCAACTTCAACACTGCCGACATTCACAAAATCCAAGTCGTCCGGCATATTGTTGACTTCTGCTTCCACAGAGGGACTACCAGGCGCAGTAGGAGAATGACCTGTTGGTGAGGATGTGGGATTCATAAGCCGTTGCATTTGATTAAGTAGCCGTCGTCGTCTGAGCTCAGCACCAGGGAACTCAACTAGAGTTTGTGTTTTTCTCTTGTCTCGGGGTTTCCGTGGGCTTACAAAATGTTGACCGAGGCCGGATGATACGAGCTGCGCCTTACGAGTGTTGAGCGAGTTAGTTAGTGTCATGGTGAAGATAACGAGTCAACTTGCATTACAGAAAGACTATGCTAACAACGTTAATACTACATAGATAGACAAACATAAACTTACCATAACATCCCATGAATCCAGAACCTACGAAACGGAAGTGCAGGAGGGGCTGTAGGTATGGGGTGAACCTACCAAACGACATGCAGGAGGGGCTGTAGGTGCGTGGGAGGTGCTGGAGCTAAAATTACGAGCAAGCTATTATTAGATGGAGGGAGGAAGGGTCTCACAGATTAGTTTCCCACAACATAGTAACTGGGTCTGTAAGACCCTTTATAGGGTCCGAAATGTGTTGCCTGAGGTGGTATTATTATGGACTAGTGCTCTGCCAACCCTGAGTTCTGCCAAGTTCTGCCAGCACTTTTTCGCGGAGTTCTGCCATCTGCCAGGCACAACCAGTTCTGCCAAACCGGTTGGCAGAACTCGTCAGTTCTGCCCACAACACTACTCGCAATGGATGCTGACATACAAATTTTACAGATCAACCAAGGAACACATCCACCTATGATAATTGTAAATATGTACAACCAGAAAGCGGGCGAGGATCCATCAAACTGGTCATCAGACTGTCTATTCAACATTGAACTACCACATGGATTGCCAGTTGTCATCTTGGGAGATATGAACCTACACCACCCAATGTGGTCAAACACAGCTGAGAACCCCAATCCTCGAGCAGAAACTTTCGTTGACTGGCTAACTGACCAGGGATTCATAATGCTAAATGAACGCGGTGCAACTACGTACTTTGCGCATGACGGTGAATCATCGTCAGTACTAGACCTAACATTCATCAATAACAGAGCATTTGAACTTGACACGATCAAAGACTGGTCAATAGATTACTGGAAGTCATACGGATCAGACCACGCGGCACTTACTTGGACACTGGACCACGAACATATCCCTATCGAGAATATCACAGCCCAACGGTTCAATTGGAAAGATATTGACAACGATACAATCAAAGCATGGAAAGGAGTGTTCATGAGAGAATTGATGGATAGAGAAGATGCATGGATACCACTACGTGTTTCAACAGTTCCTAATATTGAAAATATTGAAAGAGCAACCACAGTGCTCCAGGATGCATTGGTGCGAGCAACAGAAAACTCGATCCCCACCCGCAAATCTAGTGCACATGCAAAACCATGGTGGACCCCTGATCTCACGCATTCACTCAACCACATTGCAGAAACTCGTGAAAGGGCTAGACAACATCTCATAGATACAGGTTTTGCTGACCATGACCTTGTCCAACAGATCCAACAACTACGCAATCAGTTCAAATGGAAGACGCGCCTTGCTAAACGACAATGGGCAAGTGAAATACTGGGAAAAGCTACCCCTGATGATGTCTGGAAATTCACTCGATGGCCGAAAGGGATACAGAACTACCCAACACCCCCGCTCAGACGAAATGATGGACAACCCATGGCAATAACACACGAGGAGAAATGTGCTGCATTATGAGGTGAACTGTTTCAACCACCACCGCACCTAGACTTAGCTGCACCAGATTTAGTACAGGACCTCCCGGATGACATTCCATGGACACCCATAACGTTTGCCGAAGTGAAGAACGGTATCTTTCGACCGAATTGCAAAAAAGCCCCTGGACCCAGCCAAATCAACTACATGGCTCTTCGATGGGCTTGGGAGGTTGCGTCAGAATACATCTATCTACTGATCTCACACTGCGCAAACATGGGATACCATCCCATCGCATGGCGACGCACAATCGCAGTAGCTCTACGCAAACCTCAAAAACCAGACTATTCGAGTCCGAGAGCTTACAGACTCATCCAGTTAGAGGAATGTCTTGGAAAAGTCCTTGAAAGTGTACAGGCGAGTAGACTAGCATATTATACAGCGAAATATCTGCTGGTACCCCCTTCACAGTTCGGAGGCCGCCCAGGGAGCTCCACAGTAGACGCAGCCCTCTCATTTGTTCATGATATTGAAGCAGCCCGTAATCATGGACTCGTCACATCATGCATTACGTTTGACATCAAAGGGTACTTTGACTTCGTCAATCATACACGGCTACTACGGATACTTCGTGACAAACACTTACCACTCCCTATGATAAAATGGGTGAAGTCTTTCCTCAGCGAACGACAAGCAGCAATCTGTTTGGACGGAATACTATCCCCGTTGGAACCAGTCGAAAACGGTATACCTCAAGGATCCCCAATCTCACCGGCCCTCTCGATTATCTGCACAAGCCCTCTAAATGAAACCTACAACAGAAAAGCACGAGCTCGTGAACCACGCCCAGACAAAGCCACACCAACCATGCTGGCATGTTACATTGATGACGGTAACATATATGTCTCCTCTCCATCTTTGGAGACCAATGTTGCAATACTCCGGGAGGAGTTCACCTTCGTAAACAACTGGCTTCGCGAAGCAGGGCTGATGGCAGAAATCAATAAATCTGAGCTCATCCATTTCACCTGGCGTCGCAACCCAAATCGACCATCTATCCTGTTGCCTAGTGACGAAGGACAAGTGACAATAAACCCTCGGGAATGCATCAAATGGCTCGGTATATTTTTCGATTCTAAACTCTCTTTTCGCAGGCATGTACGAGAACTGGCAGGCAAAGCGGAAAATATCGCTCAAGGACTACGAATGCTTGCAAATACGGTGAGAGGTCTATCGCAATCTCTGTTAAGAAATGTATATTCCGCTTGTATTCGCAGTGTAATGACATACGCCAGCCCTGTTTGGTGGACAGGCATGAAAACCCACACAGATATACTCACCCGCATCCAAAACAAATCTCTCAGACATGTATGCGCAGCTTTCCGGACCACCCCAATAAAAGCCCTGGAAATCGAGACATCAATTCCCCCCATTAACCTCTTCCTTGACCACAACAACAACAACGCCGCCACTCGTTTACTCAAACTTCCCTCCTTCAATCCAATCCTACAGCGACTCGACCAACCTTGGCGACAATTTAACCTCGCTGACCCTCCACCCGCTCTTCCTACCGACAAATACCACCCTCGCAGCCGCAAACCACCAAAGTCAACACGACTTACCCGTCTATCAAAACGAGCGTCCCCGAATACGGAACACATCAACATATTTGCACTGCCACCCTGGGCAAATACAGCAGAAATGTATGGTGGCCGCCTGACAATAATAGACAAACAGAAAGGAGGCAAGAAAGAAGCCGCCAAAGCGCACATACAATCTGCTCGTAATCTTCAAACGGAGGACGCACACCTCCTCGTTTACTCAGATGGGTCGAAACAACTGGTTGGCCAGGAGGAAAAAGCTGGAGCAGGGTGGGCTGGTTATCACAGAGGTGGAGAAGTATTCTGGGGCCAGGAAGGAATGGGTCCCAAGGCAGAGGTGTACGATGCAGAGATGTTAGCGCTCCTTCGAGCAATATTGCGAGCTATTCATTTCGCACAAGATACCCAGGTGACTCATCTACATTTCTATGTCGATAACAGCTCCGTGGTACAGGCTGCATACACAGCTGCACCCGGACCCTCACAATACATTGCGTTACAGATCAGACATTCCCTCGAAGACTTCCTAACTACATCTCCCCTCCACCATGTTCAAATTGCATGGATCCCAGGACACCACAATGTCATCGGCAATGAACGTGCTGACAAGCTTGCAAAAGAAGCCACCAGACGTAATGACACACCCCACTCAACCTTTGCAAACGCGTGCCGAAGAAACAAGGAAGGGATCCTGCAAAAATGGACAGAGGACTGGAACAGAGATGTGGCGGCACAGACTGGACGCTTTGCTATCGCAAATCGACTCCCACCAACGCTTAAACCCCGTCAACACTTCACTCATACTCCCCGAGAAGTTTATGGACGCCTTATACAATGTCGCACAGGACACGGATTCTTTGGAGAGTACTACGCTGCATTCGTCCCCACTGAACCCAACCTCTGCTCATGTGGAGAACCGCGTCAAACACGTGAACACATCATACGCGACTGTCCGTTATTTGCACGACAACGCATCCACCTACGCGAGGTATCTTATAACATCATACTCAACGAAATACTGGGTACAGAAAGGGGCATAACGGCGCTGGTGAAATTCATTCAAGAGTCCAGCGCATTCAAGAAGGTCGCACTGGAACGAACAAGGGAAGGGGAAGGCAGGAGAGGGACAGAAGCTTGAGTAAGAGCGGAAATAGAGACGACGAGGAAAGGAGGAGACAAGGAGAACACAGAAGAAGGGGGGAGGAGAGAAAGTGTGCCATATTATATTCAGCCTGGACATCGATCAAACTTACACGCGCACCGAAACTTCTCAAATGTGGACCTATTGGCTATTCGTACTATACTTACACCCCTCACCCTGTTACAATATTCCCCAGTACAGCCCTAACAGGGCACCGCGTCTTAACAGTTCAATTTGTTTGTTGCGGTATATAAATATAGAAGTTCTCTCTCTCTCTCGTCGGAGTTGTTAAAACTTAACACACCATCTTCCTGAATAGGACGGGACTCCTTTTGCCCTACCTTCAAAGCTTCACTCCTCATGCCTCCTAAAAAAGTGTAAACTTTCTGGTCTCAGTAGGTTTGAACTGCGACAAGCCTACAACTCTCTCATTAAGCTGAAACAAACCTCTATTCATGAGGTCTCCGAGGAGGAAGATCCAGATGGAGAAGGCTTTGAGGAGCAGATTGACACGATGATCTCTTTGTTGGAATCGAAGCTGGAAGGGTCTAAGGTACATCAGTAAAACCTCGGGTCTATTTTCACCAAAGATTTTTAATTTATTTCTATTTTTCCGAGTTTAACCAGGTGTGAGGCGACACAAAAGACACGATGAAAAAATTGAGAAAAATGCCACTCCTCCTCTGAATTCTACTTTGCAGCTCATGAAACTCACTTATAAGGCATTAACCGACAAAACACAGTGGTATTAATTGAGAGCAAATGGTATGACATCCTCTGGTAAAAAGTGCAAAAAAGCGATGACAATGGGAACACTAACTTTGTAAAGTATGAAACATTAGCGATAAGGAAGGGTACGAAACACTATTGAAAATAAGGGTGGCGGTGCAGAGAGCGTGAAATGAGGCGAAAGACGACGAAAGGCATTAGTACGAGCGGTGGGATAAGAAACGAGATCTATCAAATGATGTTAGCTCATGAATAACGCAAAAAAAAACAAAATATTAGTTACCAAAGCATGGCATGCCTGTCGGTGTCCTCTGATTCATCGTCGTCATTGAGGCGAAGGTACTTCTTGAGGCCAGCACTGCCCGATTTCTTGAGTAACTTCCGCGCTGTTAAAATCGTGTCCCTCAAAAAGATATCTCCCTTTTTCTTTATGCTGGCCAAGTAAGCTTCGGTTACTGATCCCCAGTTATTGATGGAGAAGGCGTGCTCGGTAGTGCTGTAGTTGCCGGTACACTTGTTGAGGGTCTTCGGCGTGCGCAGCTTGCGCTTCAGTTGTGCAGGACGCATATCGAGAATGTCCGCATCAATATCAATGGCACCAGCGCCCAGGCATTTGACAGCACGTTCGAGCTGTCAAATGTGATGAGTCATGATTCTCGTATGGTCAGAATACTTACTGAGGTTGCGCAGAGAGCAAGAATACCGGCCATGCCACTGGCAGCCAATACATCAGTTTTGATGGCGGCGACGTAAGCATGTCCAACGGTACTGTGAAGATGAGCGGTTGCAAATAACTGTATCATGAAAGGAGACCGGAATGCTTTCATCCTGTCTGAAAAGTCCAAGTCCTCGAAGAGGAACACGAACTCCTCCATAAGTGCTTCACTAAGGTCTTTTGGATTAGTGTCTTTGTTCCGAGCGAAGAAGTCGATCATAATTGCGAGTCCTGTTGAGCCGAAGTTGCTGCGCCACTCTGCCAGACGTTGAGTAGCCTTATTGAAATCACAATGAGTTAGCAATAGTGCTACAAAAAAAATTGCTAGACGCACAACACCAAAGACAGATCCCTGAGCGGTCACCTTGTACTGGAGATCTGGATACACGGCATCAAAAATGTGTTGAAGCGCTTCAACAAGAGAAGCATCTGCAAACTGCCAGAGATCATTTTGGCTGCCGGCCCACAGATAAAGGGTTGAAAGAAAATGTTTGGGCCACCGTTGATCCTGACATTGTGGAGGGAGATCACTGTTCCGGTAGGTTGAGCGTGACTTATATCGCTTCTCGATCCAGTGACCAGCCAATGGTATGAGCACGGGTTTCGTATCGTCATCGGCACCTTCTTCAGTCTTCACCTTCTTTGTAGGTGGCTTTGCTGTAACAGCTGCCTCGGAGACAGCGACTGAAGTCTGTTCAAACAAATATGAGTAGCAATAAGCGTTAATGAAATAGACTCACAGAAGATGTTACCCGCATGGCCTTCTTCGCGACCCCTCCAATGACAGCTGTAAACGGAGCCTCAAGTTCCTCATCTGAGGACAATAAGTCCACCAAGACCTTGCGCTTCTTGTTGTTTGGACGGTGGAATGATAAATCACTGCCACCGTCACTGTCCTCAGACATCTTCATGTCTTCGTTTGGGTTGAAGTCGTCCTCCAGAACCTCCACGTCATTCTCCACGTCATCCTCTGCGTCCATCGCATCATTGTCCTCGAAGTCGGTTGGGCCATCCGCATCATCCTCGAAGTCTGCCTCTATGTCTGATGGCGTGGAGGCCTTCACGTCCATTGGCACATCGAGATCAGACTGTCCCTTCAAGCCCATGGTTGCATCTTCAGTCCTCGTGTTGGTAGTGATCTATATAGTTTACTTTATATTAGAACCAGTAAGACTACATATCATCTACGCACCTTAATGAAAGATTTCTTCTCCTTCGTTTTCGACGCGATTGTTTCAAGGCGTTCCTGGGAATCATCCAGAGTGTCATCGGCAAAGCCGCCAACAAGGGCCTCAGGAACAGGTTTGTTAGTAGCAAGAGTGGGAGAGTTATGTTGGCGACTGGACTTAGTATTTACATCTGATACAGATGTAACCTGGGTGCTGGGTGGCCCATGTGCCAATGAGAAAAGGGAGGCAGCGGTGCGAGACTTGGAAGCGCTTGAAGCTTTGGACCTTTCATCTGGTGCAACATTAGATACCCAGCCATTGACGCGTCCTGCCAGTGAAAACTTCGAGTTGGTCGACCTGAATTTCGAGGTTAAGTTAACAAAGAATAGTGTTGATTCAGTAAGCATCAACATGGCAAGTCGAAGAGACGTACTTTGCAGACAACTTTCCTTTCTTGTCTTCGACACGTGGTTCCTGGCTTCTGATTCCAGGCGTTGCGATCAGATCTCGCACATTGTTGATGGCATCCTTAAGTGAGATCTTGCCACACTTCTGAGTCTTCGATTTCTCACTGATTCCCTCTTGAACATGACCACTGTCGTCTTGAACATGACCGCTGTCGTCTCGACCACTTTCCTCTAGGTCTTCAACAATGTCAGCCCTATGTAAGTGAGCCTCAATCGATACTTGTGCACTCACCAGCGTTTCCTTTCATCAGGACCTTCTTATCAGGCGCTGTTCGCTTCACGACAGGGCGGGCACGAGGTCTCACTGGCTTCGGCTTGTTCGACTTGGTGAGTTCCTCCACCTTTTCCATTTCTTTCTGCATGGTTGCAAGCCGTTGCAGCCCCTCCAGCGCTGCCTGCTCTTGGACTTCGCATGATTCCTTAAGAATCTGGTTGTCCTCTGCTATCTGGGCCTTAGTCCGTCGCTGACGTCCTTTTGCTGGCAGGTCAGGCAAGCCTGGATGCTTGTTTGCATTCTGTGGGTGGGTACGCGACTTCTGAGCGGTTTCGGACATTGCTGACGAGGAGCGGATTTGACAGGCTCTATGGCAAGCTTGGGATGGCCAGGGAAATGGAATGAGTGGTCGGTAGAATGGTTGAAGTTGAAAATTGACAACCAATTTGTAAGTTTCGTACTTAAGAACTAACCAAACAAAGTTCGATCGCTAATTTAATTCACTACTAGTAGGACTCTCTGGTCTGCGCATCTGTGAAGTTGTCCAAACCATCAAGTAAGTCCTGTGTTATTCTGTATTGTCGCGCCATACTTACTTCAAATGTCTACACTTCCAGCCGGTCACATCAGCTAGACGCATTCTTCGGCTGGCCTGAGCTCAGTCACTTGGAAATCCACTCAACGAAAATGTAGGTGTCATTTTGTTTCAGCCGCGCACTCTTATTGACGCAATCTCAAGCGTCTTTACTTTCCATGATGCCTGCTGATATTCCACGCACCCAACCACGCCGACGGGACCATAGCGCACTCCAACTCCCATGTGGAACATGCTCAAGATGGTTCAAAACCTCTGCTGGGCGAACAAAACATCGAATTTCGGCACATCCTGTGATGCCAGTACCACCTCAAGACAACCATCGAGAATCTCTGGAACCTGATCCCCGGGACTATGAGCGCGATTTTGATGCGGATGGTTACCAGGGTGACATGGACGAACATCTGCGCCAACAATCCCCCCATGCAGACATCGACACCGAGTTTTTTGGGCGTGGCGATCAGCTTTATCGCAATTATCACACAAGTCTTAATGGTACGTCAATTTTTTTGTGTGAAACTCTATCTTTAATGAGCGCTATTACAGGTAGACCATGTGATGTAAATGGTGTATACCTCCCCCCCGGCGCTCCACCTCCACCTCCTGAGAATCTCGCAACTGATGACTGGACGCCTTTTCGGAACCGCACAGAATTTGAAACGGCCGAGTTCCTCTACAAGCACAATCAAATGCCAGCCGGTCAAATTGACCAGCTGCTGGATCTATGGGCGTCTACCCTCGCAAAGCACAACGACAACCCACCATTTGCAGATCACCGTGATCTGTACCACGTCATTGACAGTTCGCCCTTTGGGTGTTACAGTAATGTTACCACCCCCTATCTTTTGTTTACCTCATTGGACTTATGGCTGCTTTGCCTTGTATTCGTAGAGCCTCGGCTCATCCCTTTCTCGCACCTCGGCTATTTGCCTTGTATTCGTAGAGCCTCGGCTCATCTCATTTTATCTTATTTTCCTAACTCGTCATACCCTTAGCCCTTATTGACTATGACTCGTTCTACCCTTGACCCCGCACATGGTTCAAGCCCTTTACCCAGTTACCTTTACCAGACCTACTTCTACCCTTGACCCACGCACATGGTTCAAGCCCTTTACCCAGTTACCTTTACCGGACTTACTGATACCTGACGACCTCCCCTAAAGCTATTCCATATCCACTATATATACTCGTCATGTATCATAGTTGTTCTTTACTTTAATCTACTTGGTTTTACCCAGAAACCTGATCCTCACTTAGGCTTCACAACCTAAGTGTCTATCTCTGATTCTATCTTCGAGCACTCCTCGTCGATAGCCTGATTATCGTCTGTCTTAGAGGTGCGCCTCAAAAGACCGAACCCTTGACCCTGCCCTGTACGGTATCAAGCCCGTAAGACCAGTGTCAAGCTAGAATCCCTTCTTGTCTGAAGGAGGAACCGCTTGTCAAAGATATCCTTTGCGAAGGACGGTTCTCTTTTGAACCATCGGCAAGAGACCCATCCAAGTTCGTAACATTGGGGATGTACCATGGCAACGTTTTACGGTCGCCTATGATGGCGAGAGACTTGCAGACGAGGACAAGCCCTGGATGGACGACGAGTATGAAGTCTGGTTCCGCGACCCACGTGAAGTTGCGCGCAATATGCTCGCAAATTCGACTTATGCTGATGAGATAGATTACTGCCCATATAGGGAGTATTCAACTGAGGGCAACAAGCGCCAATGGAAGGATTTCATGTCTGGTGACTGGGTGTGGGATCAAGCAGTAAGTAATACATTTTTTGTTTCGTGATGTCCGATATTAATGGCTCTATGTATCTAGGATGAAATCGCAAAAGACCCGAGCACTCTTGGGTCAACATTTGTCCCTGTCATCCTTGGCAGTGACAAAACGACAGTTTCAGTTGGAACGGGTAACAACGAGTACTACCCACTCTATGCTTCCATTGGGAACATCCACAATAACGTTCGAAGAGCACATCGTGATGGTGTGGCCATCATTGGGTTCCTGGCAATGCCGAAAAGTATGTTTCAACCCTGCAATCTATTTCTATAACTGACTAACTATGATACAGCTACGCAGGAACATGCTGAAGAACCTTCCTTCCGAAGATTTCGTCGGCAGTTATTCCATTCGTCCCTCTCCAAAATCCTTGATCCGCTCAAGCCGGGCATGACGACTCCCGAAGTAACGCGTTTCGGAGACGGCCACTACCGGCATGTCATATATGGACTAGGGCCTTACATAGCAGATTACGAAGAGCAAGTCCTACTAGCGTGCATTGTCCGTAATTGGTGTCCGAAGTACGTCTTTCATTTCATTTGTATTTACATGGTCACTCACATCATTCTAAAGGTGTGTTGCAAATCGCGAAGATCTCGACGAAGATGCGCTGCCCCGTAGCCACAAATTTACAGAGGCACTCGTTGAAGAAGCTGACTCGGGAGATCTTTGGGAAGACTTCGGAATAGTCGTGCAACTTGTGGTAAGTCATTCAGCATTTTTCTCTCGTTTTCATTTACACAACTAATACTATTTCGACAGCCATTCACGAACGACTTTCCCCGAGCTGATATCTATCAAATGATATCACCAGATATCCTCCATCAACTTATCAAAGGCGCCTTCAAGGATCACCTCATGACATGGGTTGAGAAGTACCTCTGTCAGACGCACAACAAACAGAAGGCACAGAAAATTATGGATGATATTGACCGCAGGTGAGCTCAGTTTGTATTCAGATTGCTTACTTTTTCTCATTGCCTTAGAATCGCTGCTGTCGCCTCGTTTTCAGGCCTGCGACGATTTCCTCAAGGGCGCGGATTCAAGCAGTGGACAGGAGATGACTCTAAGGCCTTGATGAAAGTGAGTCGTCATTTTTTTGTATCGTTCCTATCTAATATTGAATCCTTTAGGTCTATCTACCTGCTATCGAGGGCCATGTACCTCAAGACGTCGTTCGCGCCTTTCGTGCACTTCTTGATTTTTGTTATCTTGTCCGTCGCAATATAATCACTGAAGACTCTCTACTTCAAATCGAGGACGCACTCTCTCGTTTTCACCATTACCGCGAAATCTTCAGGACAACGGATGTCGTCCTTCACTTCTCCTTACCTCGTCAACACTCGCTCATACACTATGCTCGAAACATTCGACTCTTTGCTGCACCCAATGGTCTCTGCTCGTCAATCACCGAGAACAAGCACATCAAAGCAGTCAAGGAGCCCTGGCGACGATCGAGCCGTTTCAATGCGCTTGGTCAGATATTACTGACCAATCAACGGCTCGACAAACTTTCAGCACTGCGAGTCGACTTCACGCGTTGGGGGATGCTCACTGGCACTTGTCTCTCAGCAGCCAATGTGTTAGGTAAGTCGTGCATTTCTTATGAGATACCTCCCAACTAATTTGCATAACAGTTCCTGCGCAGATCAACCAAGTTGATGAAGACGGGGGGGCGGCAGCACTCGCAGCAACAGCAACAACAGCAGCAGCAGCAACAGCAACAGCAGCAACAACAACCGCAGCAGCAGCAGCAGCAACAACAGCAGCAGCAGCAACCGCAGCAGATATGCATGTGCCTGCACCTGTCCCACCCATACCCCCACCACCTCCACCTCCCCTGATTTACAGAGGGCAAAGCTCGCGCTCAAACCGTTCCTGCACTCACCGATGAACTTCATATTCCTCACCTACCCGACCTTCTCAGACGCTTCTTATTTCAACAGTTGCATCCTGATGATCCCCGCGACCCATCTGATGTACCTCTTGCTGAATGCCCTCTCTATCTCGGCAAAATTGTGGTGTTCAATTCAGCATCATCGCGATTCTATGCACCAAGTGATTTGAGTGGTATTGGTGGCATGCGCACTGAACACATCCGCTCTTGTCCCTCCTGGCGAGGTGGGCATTCACGCAATGACTGTGTCTTTGTCAACACAGATTCCAATCTGCCTGGCATGCAAGGTCTCGAAGTCGCGCGTGTTTGTGCATTTTTTTCATTCCAGTACCGAGGCGAAGTGTATCCCTGCGCTGTGGTTCACTGGTTCGACAAAATCAGCGATGCTGCAGATGAAGACACGGGAATGTGGGTGGTTCGTCCAGGAGAGGGTGCAAACAATACTGCGGAGCACGCTATCATTCATATTGACGCCATTTATCGTGCTGCCCATCTTATTCCCATGTATGGCACGGAATTTCTGCCTCAGGAGCTCAAATTCTACCATTCCTATGATGCATTCCGCGCCTACTATGTCAATAAATACGCCGACCATCACGCCTTTGAGATTGCATTTTGATCTAGCTACTTGTACACCATTTGAATTTATAACACACTTTTCTCTCTTAATTCGCATTTTCACTCCTTTGTGTGGCAAAACCAATGGACCACTCTTTCGCGCCTTTGAGAAATTTCGGAAAGATGAGTTTTCACTCCTTGTATTAATTTTTATGCCTTAGCACCAGCGCCAAGGCAAGAAAAGTGGCATAATGAAGGAAAATAAATCTGAGGTTTTACTGATGTATGACTCGATTTACGAAAACGCTTTCTATTAGCTCAATCTCTACAGTCTTTTAATTTCTCTAGTATGAACGCGACAGACTTGACCGAGCTCAAGATCATGATTACTGGTCATCTTCGCTTGAAGCCCAATCTTAATGAACTCGTCGCGGCGACTATTTTCCTCGGACAGAATGAACTTTGGTCTTCCACAAATCTGTATCGTCAGTTGCTTTTGTTGGAAAATCTCGTTCCTAAGTCGGTATGTTAATAATTCGTCAAATTTTGCGCTACTTTCATGCACCGTCAGGCCGAAGTGGCCGCTCGTGCGTGGATTGATGCGTTCTTCTTCCGCGCATCTGCAATGCTACCATCAAATAAGGCCATGATTCTCAACATGGAGCATGTTGTTTCAGCCACGACTCTCAGCCCGTCGAGTATGCGGACTCATGGTGGATTTGTAGACTACACTGCCATAGTGGCAGATGAATGCGACGCCCGTAAATCCGCCTCAGCCTCCCTCAATATCTCCCAGCTCATTTTCTCCTCTAGCTTTACATCAGGAAAACGTCGAGTTCCTTTTTGTCCCTTCATTTCCTTAACAAATTTACCAAGGTGGCTAAGAAGAATAAGCACTATTAAGGAGTGATTTGTATTTAATTGTATTTATTCTAAGGCATATGGTGGCTGCAAGGAGAATTAAGTTGTATTAAGTAGACCATGCAAAATGTTCGAAGAAAATCAAAGTTGTAACCCTTGTCAAGGGTAGTCTATCCATCGTCTCATGACATTTTTTGGTCAAGATCCTAGTGAGTTATAAGCAAAATACTAGAAAGTGGTGTGTTCATGAAAGTTCAGGCACACAAGTTATATTTAGTCACTAGTACTTGTAGACTCGTAATTTTTTCTAAGTCCAATGAATGTGGTATATATTTCAATTGCTGCCTACATATATACAAGGTAATGTAGTCTACCGGTAAAGCTGCTTGACAGTTTGAACATTGATCATGTGATCTCAGCTGGGTCAGCTGTATGGTCGAGAGTTCAAACCAGCTCAATGGTAAAAAATAAAGTGCACTTTTTGATATCACTTTGACCAAACTTTGACTGCCTTAATGTCCTTTGATGAGGAAATTGCCTTGTCCTAAGTCAAGGGACCTACTTATTTCAACTTATTTAAAATGTGGAAATACAGCCTTTATATTCCTTATTATGTGAATTAAGGCATATAAGAAGCAAATAAGGGACAAAAAGGAACTCGACGTTTTTCTGATGTATTTCTGACATCCCCGCGACTTGATTACCTTAGGACGTTACATATGCCATCTGGCTTCTTCGTTACGGTAGCCGGGCCTCACCATCTCTCGAATTATATCGCCCAGGCAGTATGCGAGATGTATGCATGCGGAAAGTACCTCCAGTGAGTGAATCCTGCCAGCTTTCATATTCACAATTCCAATTTACTACTTCATCTCAGGAAAAAGGTCATCCGCGGCGCTCTGACCAATGGACGTGAATGGATCTTTATTCTCATCAAGGTAAACGACGATTATGACGGGGCCTCTCGTCAGCAATCCAGTATAGTGAAGTTCGATACTATGAGTGATTCCAACGGCCAACTGGTGATCATTGGGTCGTGGCCTGATATAATTGCTGCTATTTTGTTGCATTGGGTCAGTTTGGTCCTAATATTTGTATTGAATTGTTGGTTGATTTGGATGTTAGATACAAAATAGCTTTGTAGACCTTACAAGTGATGATTGGTTTGAGCTGGTGCCGCGTAGGGAATGATATTCTACAATGTATTTGGGCCTATATCACGGCGGAGACAGGGTCTACTGAAGAGGTGCCGATCGCTCAGACATGTTTGTGTACATCGTTCAGACTGGGCAATTGTCATCAATTTATTATGTAGACAGCGTGTCTTATCTCTGCTTGCCCGTGTTCAACCCATACTCGCCAACACCGGGTGCGAATCTCTATTCAAGGAGAACCTCTGGTTCCCGATATGTTGCAGAATGATCCCATGCAATAAGGATGAACATTACGCTCCAGGGAAGTTATGAAGGGGGAAAGGATTGTTGCTACCCATGGTGCCTTCAAGTTTCATTGGCTTCGCTGTCTCCGATTTTTATCGCGGCATCTTCATCCACTCGCCACGTAACTCCAGTCATACATATACACACTCATAGGGACTATCTACTACATAGTTATGTACAATACGGGTCGCTAATACATACACATACACTATATATACATAAATTCTGTCCATGCTCAGAAGCCTTGCTTGTGAGTATCATAATCAACTGGATCAACCTAGGACTGTGAGCTTGTTCGACTAAATAAAACCAGTCAGTGCCGAGCTCACAGACAACTACAATAAGGAGTGAACTCACGCGCAGATCGGATGTTCAAATTGGAGTTCCTGGAGTCGCCATCTTCTTCTGTATGCCGTCTGCTATAACTTGTACGTGCGCTGGGAGCATGATAGTCTGTAAACTACTATTAAACAAGTTGCTATTTAGAAATCAGAACGAACGAACCTCCATGCTCGACTCCAACCACTTGCACGACTTGAGTACAGACTTCAATGTCTTAAGAGGCGTGCGTTCATTGAACTGAACACGAGTTTTTGTCAAACTATCATCCATTAAAATGTGGTATGCAATACGACATGACGCATGTACAGTACCTGGAGTGCATATTCTCAAAAGCCGTTCGCGCCTCCTCCGTAAAATCGATTGTGTCGTTGGTGCAGTACCCGTGAATAACTTCCAGGACGCTGTCTATATCAGCGAGGACCTGTGCGCGCGAGACATCAGATTTCCCAAGGAGATTCTCGCAGATTGTAATGACACGGTGCATCTGTGGAGTATGTTGATGGTAATCTGGCTCATACCTCTCATTCGTGTGGTATTTCTAATACCTCTGTGAGACCTGGCCAAAACACCAGTAAGTGAAACCTGGCACAAAACACCAGTAAGACTATTGTCCGGCTTTGAATTCATTGCCCTTGCGACGTTGAGAATAATAGAACATGAACAGAACAAGGGGAGTAGTACTGAACAAAATTGCGATCTGTCGCTACTCTGGTAAGAACTGAATCAGTAGGAAAATGTGCGCTCACAAATTGTAGTGCCCAATACCGTCGTACACACCAAACCTATTGAGCTATTGTCATGAGCTGCATGTTCTCATGACGCGGCGTAAATTCCGGAGTTTTGAACCCGGGCGGCGGTTGTGTCTAAGTTGCGTCAATGACGGGCGATGCAGTACTTCGTACTTCCCAAATGATGTCATGGATGAGGCCATGATCCAGGGCGCCTGCAAGGGCCCATATTGCTTAACCGTGTTCATATCAATTGTTCGATGGATTGATGGGGTTGGATGCGAACGGATGTTAAGCACACTAACCTACCGAAACAGTTGGTACACCTACTTGCGACAGCGTGATGGCAGCATCACCGATCATATTAGGTTGGGAATGGGTGGGATGCCAACGCAGGTGAATTGCTGAAAACAATATTCGAGGGTGTATTTCTGTGTCTGGCATGGACCTCGGATGGAAAAACGCTTTTCGGTAGAGGATCCGATCCAGCTTCGCAAAGTTCGACACAGCCACGTGGAGTCTGGACGGTGCTTGCCTCGGGAGTCGGCCTGTACTGAAGTGAACCGTTCACAACGTGCAAGTCACGGCCGGTCTGGGTGCAGGCCTTTGCAGACTCTAGGTCTACGACTGCGACAAAGTCCTGGTGCATGCTCGCCAAGTCGGCAAATTGAAGCTCAGTTATACTGATAGGCTCCTATGAGCTCATTGATGCATCCTTGGTATAAGTATTCCCCCACCACCTCGTTGCCCGCCCGCCCGCCCGCTACCCGCCGTCCGCGATATCGAAAGGAATGCTACAAATCAGGCTGCGCCAGTATGGGTGGGCTGAGGTTGTGAAATGTCGTCTTTAATTTAAAGTTGGCCCGCACAGTACTGGAGGAAAAGGTTGAAGTTGGGAAAGCAGCGAGTTCGGCGTGCCGCTGCATGGCTGCAAAGATAGACCCGACGTCCATGGTCCGTGCTCAGCTGTGGAGGGGGTGGGAAGTGACTGTGGCAGTGATACGGAGGTGTTCACTATTCAGCCGCTAGCGACTCCAAACTCCGTCAACCGTGCATATGGCCAAGTGTGCATCCAGCCTTTGTCAGACCTAGAGTCTGCGCAGGCCTGCACCCAGACCGACCATTTCAGACTCGTCCTCGTGCGGAAATACCTTGACCGCTGAGATTTCACTATTTCCCAATGAGCGCATCCTTGCAAGCACATCATACTTTGGCAAGACCTAGTGCAACAGAGTGCAACAGAGTGCAACTATGGAACCTCGAAACCAGTCAACCCATCGAAACACCACTTTTCCTTCAAGATAAGGTGATCTGTGCAACCTTTTCTGCAGATGGAAAGTTTCCTGTCACTGGCTGCCTCTGCCACCACATTCACACATGGGATGTTTCCGCCATGGTGAAAGAAGCTGGGTTTCCGTCAGATATTGTAAGCGTAGATGCATTTCATGTTCGATAACGCTGACAACGCATCCAGGCTGATGTTTCACCCCCAAAGAGTGCTCGTCAAATACCGCCAGGGTTTTTCGACGGTGCACTGCGAGAGGCTAATGTATGTCATCTCCATCTATTCTTCAATGCATGTTGTCAGTTGCGCATTCATCTATCCCAATCCCCTGCGCAGCCTACTCCAAGCACCACATCAGCGCACCCTCAGTTCCTTTATCTCAGTCTGGTGCCGCTCCAAGCCACGTGGGGCAACTGAACCCGCCACTCCATCACTACCCCGACCTTTCAGCTGGACCCATCTTTTTTGGTATACCACGCAGACGGGACCGATCGGGCATCCAGTTGCGAGAGGTCGAGGTTTCTTGTACAGCGGGAAAGCCTGTGAGTTTTTTCTCTTCCACAATTATTCTTTATCGTTGAAACTTGACTCCTCGCACAGAGGAACTACCACGCAAAATGAAGTTAGCTGCCAGCTCATCTCGACCTCATACCACGCAACAACCCAGTGGAGCAGCACAAAGCACAACAACACCACCATCATCATCACGGCTACCACCTCCAACCACCTCCGCTGTCCCTGGCACTACTGGAGTGACAGGAACAGTTTCCCGTCTTCATATCACCGGTGCTGGATGGCGCACTTGTTTCGTGGCCTGGATTTGCTGGTTTCATTCGTATTTTGCTGTCTCATCTATTGCTAATTCTCATAACCATTGACTCTTCTTCCATCATGGCATGAACTACCTCACCAATTTTCGCCGTCGCTGGTACTGCCGGACCAACTGAAACGGGAATTCGTGTTATACGAGATTCTGGATGACGCACTCGTTTCATTCTCTGGATGTGTTGCATGCCTGTTCAAGACAACGGTCAGCATCAGGGAAGGGATGTTTTGCTTCTGTGTTTCATTCATTTTTGTTGTTGGCTCATCTATACCTAGTTTTTCACGACTGTCTCGTCTAGTATTTCACAGGCATACAGTGTACCAATATCCACCAGGTGTCGATTCATTATACGCGCGTGCAAAGTTTGGACAGATAACACCAAGATACTTGTCAAATACCCTGAGGACTCTTTGACGACATATGAGATATATGTGAGTTTTAGCTATAATGGCAGAGTCCTGGTTGACAAAGTATTAGTTCTCTATAGCCCATTCCATGGGCGACGTGACCGTCCCGCCGTATCAGTACGCCAGTTTCCCCTCGGCCCTCTCCTATCAACTTGGCTCAAACCTTCGTTCCCGACATCCAGTTGCGAGCGCCACTAGTAGTCGAAGTTCCAAGCACGAGAGACAAACCTGCGTATTTTGCTTTTTGGTTCTTCTTTATCACTGCTCCTGTCTCTGCGTTTACTGGATCAGCCCGAGTCAACAATAAAGTCCGATGTCTCAATATTCAATGAAGGACGCCAAATCTTGATTTCTGCAAGTTTCAAAGCTTCGACCTGAAACGCAACGCTTGCTTCGACAGTTCTCAAGTCACTGTGACTGGTGGCGCGCTCGGGGCATGCGAGTGATTAATGTCTTATTAAGCATAATGACACACTACGTCAGCCAGACTCGTCGAAGGTCAATCCAACTCAATCTCAACATCATCCTCGTTAGATTTCATTGACTCTGAGTTACCGATTGTGTTCCCGGGCCGTGGTATAGTGTTGGCTGGTCAGGAGGAAACGACGGAGGAAAGGGGGAGCTACACAACTTCAGGTGACTGAACCATTCGATAGGGCAGGCCCTTCACGATCTGGCAGATCCCACAGGAGGATTTGTAATAGCTAATATCTGGTGAGTGACACAATTGCCTTGATACGGAATGGTATCTTGTCCCTACACCTGTCCTCTATCCACAGGAAGAAAACTACGATTTGAAGTCAAAGGAAGTAAAAGAATAACGCTTTGACTGTCCAAATTCCCCTTACACTGGAGACGGTTACTTCACGACCAGTCCACAGTAATGGCCCGCTTGATCAAGCTGTGGATACGCTGTGGATATGGACATTCACCGAAATCCTACAAAAAGCTCCCATCTGTATCTTCCTTCTCTATCCTGAACTCTGAAGCCCCAAGTGATTTTGCACCCCCAGTCTTCTTTGCTTGATCTCCCGCTACATCATCTCACCAATTCGCAAATGTCTATCAATTCGAACACCACGCCCTATTCGCCGCAGGGTTTGTTGTCTTCTATAATTTCTGTGGAATCACAGGGAGGCCTTCGCCTGAGTTCACCGGGTCGCAACATCAACGCGTCTGTGCAAAGCGCTAGGACTGAACCCTATCCATCTCGTGCACCTTCATCCCCAAGCACGTCATTCAGGCGGTCGTGCGCACCTATCGAGGAGGAGGAAGAAGTAGAAGAAGAAGACTCAACTTCCATGGAGCCACAGGGAGGCTTTTTCCCGATCACGCCGCGTCGCGACATCAGCCCGACCATGTCAAGCCCTCAAAATAGACCCCATCTATCTCGCACACCCTCATCCCCGAGTACATCGTTCATCAGGTGTTTGGGCACACTTGCCGAGGAGGAGGATGAAGATGAGGAAGATGAATGGACCTCCATGGAGCCACAGAATAGCCTTTTCTCTGGCTACGACATCAATGTGTCTGTGCCTTTGCCAAGTGCACAGGTTGGACCCTATCCATCTCGCGCACCCTCATCATCGCCGAGTACGTCGTTCATCAGGAGTTTGTGCACACTTATCGAGGAGGGAGAAGAAGAATGAGCGATGTGGAGCAGCTGAAGGATTGGAATATGATGTGCGATGTAGATAACTGGTTTGAGTGACGCATACGTATATATACTGTACAACAGATATCAAATTATGACGAAGGAAGATAGACAAGGACACACGAACAAAAAACTTCATGATGCTGACTGAAAGCTCAGATGGGTATTTTGTCGTGTAGAAATCAAGTAGGTATGATAAAAATAAATTCAAGTGAAACGAAACATAGACCAGACAGCCACGAAGGACAAGACGCAGAACGAGAAAGGTCTTAGCACAAGACAGACATAGGTGATGAGTGCCAAGCAGCAGGCATTGATAATAATTCCATTGCTCTCGACCACCCATTACTCATACCACGCAGAGACACAGAGCATCGCAGCAACCATCTCCAGCTGCTCTTACATCGACACTCCCCATCGTCCCTTGTACCGCTGAGGCAACGTCGCGCCCTTGCATCACCATAGATTCTGGCGTGCTCGTCTCCTCATGCTTTTGGTCTATTGCATGCCTGTTCAGCACACTGTCGGTCAACATTAGGAAGTGACACCTGGGTCGCATGTTCATTCGTTTATTGTGTCGCACACAAGGGTTTTGCTGATGTGTGATCAAACGATACGATATTATTGTGCACGTGGAAGTCGCCACTGCTCCTGCTCTTTATGCTGAAGTTGTCCAGTTGAGGCCAGGCGAGGAAGAGCCCCGACGGCCCTATCCCCTTCACTGGGCTACTTGCGTCGAAACCGGTCCTGGCATAGGGAATACCTATCAAATCACAGGGAACTCCGACAACTACGCCATCGATATAAGACTCGACCAGCCTCTCGAAAACCGAAAGGACTGGCGTGGAAGTTTTATCGTTGGAACAGTCACCTGGGCAGAGCTCGGCGAAATGGAGAGAATGCTCGCAATAGCTGATATCGTGCGCAATATTCCCAGCTGGCACAACGATGATTGGGTTATGTCCGCTCTGATATCTTAGGGTCGGGGCTGTCAGGCGTCACGATCATGTCGGACAGTAGGTTGCACGATTTGCGTAACATGTAACATGTGCTGGCTGCTGGAGAGTTGGCCCAGAATTGAGAATGCGGTGGGATATATGGGTAGCGAATATATCACATGTCTAGCGAGCAACAAGAAAACGCACGAATGACTCCGGAGTGCACCTGATCATGAATGCGATGGGTTGTGTGAGTCGTTGAAAGCACTCGGCAATTGATTTCAATGGAGCCTTCGGAGGATTTCATAATTAGAAGGGAGTAAGTGAATGCTGCTGCGCTCTTCGACGCATGGCGGGTTTGGCGATCGAGATTATTGGTTTAAGGAATGAAAGTTACTCTAAAGCCTCAAACGCCGGTAAAATTCCAAGAAACAAAACTTTCTCTACAGTGTTCGGCACAAGACTCGGATGTCAATTGATATTACGCTGAGCTCTCAGTATCCTACAGACAATGTAACCAATCCTCACCGATTGATGCATGCTATCACTTGAGGGACGAGTCAGACGTGAAACGTCGATGTTCGTAGATCCGGCCACTCTGCGTTAATATTTCAATGCTTCGCATCGTCGTGTGGGATGCCCCTAGCTAAGCACTCGCAGATTTTATGAATTACCATCGGATGAGTAGCTTGTACCGACCTGACAATGTCCCATCCTGATCGGATCCAAACCCAGGATCTGACGCCTTCCCCGATTCAATGTTCTACAACCTCACTAACCCATCAGCACATACGCCACCATCCAGAAGAGTGGCAAGCGATGAGTGAATGTTTGTCATCGAGATTTTGGGACATCAAGTTCGCATACTACGCGTCGCAGGTGGGCTAGTGCTTTTGATGTGGCCGTGCTTCTAAAAGTTAACCTGAGGCCAGCCCGAGGTTCAATAAGCATGAATTGAGATCTGTGTGATCTTCGTTTAAGCACGATCCTAGACAATATGGGTGAACAGGTGGGGTTGCTAATGGCAATTTCCCGCAAGTACAGTCAGTAGAAAGGAACCTACAACGCGATGACAGACAACAACTGTTTTAGATCCATCCCAGATCTTTCAAGATGTCTCAGCAGACTACGCTCAGAGCACTGTCACAATTAAAATCTTCCTCCAAGCAGCCTCCATACACCCCTGCAAGCACGATGAAGAAGTTGTCCAGCACATGAAAGTAAACGTGGTGGAAGAGCAGCTCGCTACATGGAAGAAAAGTGACAAATACCAGGACAAGGACGAGAAGAAGTACTGGGGTTTCGGGTGCAAGGGGGGCAGGATGGCGTAAATGGTGTAGGAAGGAAGAGGAGCTCAGCATGCGCGTATACTTTTACTTTGTGGTGTTCTCCATTGTGTCTATGCGCCTACGAGCTGTCATGTAGGCCAAATAGAGACGACATTCACGCGCTGATAGCAGCGCTACAAGTTCGACGGACATGTACAACGTTGCATCCATATTCGCAACCGCGCGCAAAAATCCACCACGGAGAAGTTGGGTATCAAGATGCACATCGGTTTATTCACTTATGTAAGACGTAATAGACGGACTTGTTTGTCTTTGCTTGTTGTACCACTGTTCTTTGCTCACTTGTCCCGGGAAATTCATTGGTATCGCAATCATGCAGGACGGCAGAGCACCAAGGTTTGCCTTATCAACTTTTCGTACCATGCAGAGACTGACTGGCTACGAATTCTAGGATCAGGAACCGTGCGCCTGCCGCTATCCAGGTTTGTTCTGTTCACATATGTATCTGCATCTCAGGCTGTTGACTCTTCCATATTACATCCATAGATCACCGCAGAGCAACTTCTGCGAGAGGCGCGTTGTTTAAATTCCCTCTCTTGCAGTGTTTAGAATTTTATGTTCTTTAGGCTCAAGAGCGTCAAGAATCCACCTTCCGCGCTCCCAAACAACGCGTTGAGGATTTTGAAGAACTCCACGAGTACCGCGGCCGCAAGCGCAAGGAGTTTGAAGAGCGAGTCAGAAGGACAAGAGGTAGCATGTGAGTGTGGCATTCGGTCTTGGTGGTGTTCCTGCTGAATATTGTATCAGCAAAGAATGGACTCAGTATGCAAATTGGGAGGTACGTGACTTGAAATCTTTGGTTGATGTCGCGGTCTGATACACTTCGTATCAGGCCAGCCAAAATGAATTTGACCGATCTCGTTCTATATTTGAACGCGCTTTGGACGTGGACCCTCGAAGCGTTCAGCTATGGCTCAGTTATACCGAAATGGAGCTCAAGTCCCGAAATGTCCAACACGCACGCAATCTATTCGATCGCGCCGTAACTTTATTGCCTCGGGTAGACCAGCTCTGGTATAAGTATGTTTACTTGGAGGAGCTTCTGCAAAATGTCCCCGGTGCCCGACAAGTCTTTGAGCGGTGGATGCAATGGGAACCGGATGACAAAGCTTGGCAAGCATACATAAAGATGGAGGAGCGGTACGATGAATTGGACAGGGCCAGTGTTATATATGAGCGATGGATAGCTGTAAGGCCGGATCCGAGGGTATGGGTGAAGTGGGCTAAGTTTGAAGAAGAGCGGGGGAAGTTGGACAAGGCAAGAGAGGTATTCCAAACCGCTCTTCAGTTCTTTGGGGACGAGGAAGAGCAGGTAGAAAAGGCTCAAGCAGTTTTTAATGCTTTTGCTAAGATGGAAACTCGGTTGAAAGAGTACGAGCGTGCTCGAGTGATATACAAGGTACGTCATCACGCACATACTGTACTGGGGCTTGTTCACAGTCTGAATAATAGTTCGCACTATCACGTCTTCCGCGATCAAAATCAGCAAATTTGTACGCAGCTTACACCAAATTCGAGAAGCAGCATGGTACACGGTCCATAGTAGAATCTACCGTGCTTGGTAAGCGAAGAATTCAATACGAAGACGAGGTTTCGCAGGACGGGCGAAATTACGACGTCTGGTTCGACTATGTTCGGTTGGAAGAAGGTGCCCTACGAACTTTGCGAGAAGAAGGGGGCACCAAGGAAGAGGAGGATGCAGCCATGGAGCGTGTGCGAGACGTTTACGAGCGCGCTGTTGCGCATGTACCTCCTGGACAAGAAAAGCGTCATTGGAGGCGGTACATCTTCCTCTGGCTTGAGTATGCTTTGTTCGAGGAAATTGAAACCAAGGTCTTCATTTCAATACACGCTAATTGTTCACTCTAACGTTATTTTACAGGACTATGACCGTGCACGCCAAGTGTATCGTACAGTCCTGAATCTTGTGCCACACAAGCAATTTACTTTTGCAAAACTATGGATCATGGCTGCGAGATTTGAAATCAGACAGTTGGATTTAATGGCAGCGCGCAAAATGCTTGGGACTGCCATTGGCATGTGCCCGAAGGAGTCTTTATTCAAGGGTTATATTCAACTCGAGATGGATGTATGATCTCCACTTATTTTTGGCTCTACGACCGACTGATATCATGTTTAGCTGCGAGAATTTGACCGCGTGCGGACATTGTACGAAAAGTACCTTGAGGTATGTCATGAAAATCACTTTCTTTCCTCGGCAGTGATGAAATATCTTTCATAGTACGATCCTACCAACTCAGCGGCGTGGATCAAATACGCTGAACTCGAGACGGCTCTTGAGGACTTCACTCGTGCAGAGGCGATCTTTGAACTCGGAGTGTCTCAAGCATCACTATCGATGCCCGAAATCCTTTGGAAGGCATATATCGACTTCGAGGTTGATGAGCAAGGTGACCGGGAGAAGACGAGGTCACTTTACGAGCGCCTGGTGGTGCTCAGCGGACACCACAAGGTGTGGATATCCTATGCCGAGTTTGAGGGGTCAAGTATTCCCTTGCCTAGAGCCATGCGAGAGGAAGAGGAGGACGAGGATGCCGAACCTCGTGTTGTCGCTGGTGATCCTGAACTAGCACGACAGGTCTTTGAACGTGGCTACAAAGACTTGAAGGTTAAGGGCCTAAAAGCCGAGGTATGTCGAGCAGCTTTATAATCGGGTTGGAGCTAAACGGCTTTTATCGCAGAGGGCTGCTTTACTCGAGTCATGGAAAGCGTTCGAGCAAGAACGTGGCAGCGAGAGCGATGTAGCCAAGGTGGAAGGCATGATGCCGATTATCGGTAGGAAGCAACATGTCGACAAAGAGACAGGCCAGGTAGTAGAAGGTCAGCGGTCTACCCCGTATGTAATACAGCTTTCTGATCATTCTGACACAGATTGGGAACTTGTATTCGCCGATGACGAGCGAGAAGCCAACCCGAGATCTTTCAAGTTCTTGCAGATGGCTCATGCCTGGAAACATTCACAGGCCAAGAAATCTGGAGGAACTGGTATTCTTTCCGGTTTCACCCCTGCGACGACCAGTGTGCCCGAATCTACGCAAAATGACGATGTACGGATGGAGGACCGTAGGGAGCAGGATGATTCACATAGCGATGTCGCCAGCTCTGACGGCGAATGATGGTGACCAGGTACCTGCTGGAACTCTATGTATTCTGTAATTTCTGAATGCATTTGCTTGTTGAGACTCTAGGCTATAAGCTTGCAGGCATGACATGCGGAGGTAAATAACGGCTCGTTGTGCGCTTTGACATTTACCTTCGCGGAGTTCAAAGCGAAGGGGGGTCTCGTCTACCTTTTAGATATCTTATTCTTGGAAAACTCAAGTGAGTGGCGTAATATGCTATTTGTGCTTAAAATAATTAACAAAAGACAGTCAGACCCCAGATTTCCGAACACCGTCGTATGTGGGTCCACTGACCCACGAGGAGATATGACGTTGCACTGCCAAAGCGTATCCAGTACACTGGCCCCCAATTTGATTCATCAGCAGCCAAATAGAACTCGAAGCACATGCGACAATGCCTTTGAAAGGCAACCAATACAGTTTTGTGGGTCCAAGTGAAATTCTTCGGCTGATACGTGCACGTCGGGCAACCTCAAATTCTGTGATCGAAATAACGAGGCCAGCTGGGCGGAGTTAACCTGTGACAGCGGTGCTCGAGGCTGCGTGTTAATGGCGCTGCTTCCATCCCACTATATCCTTTTGCGTGCGCGTCTGCCTGAAAACCGCGTCCCTCGTGTAATCGAGGAATGCTTGCGCACTGAGACATACTATATTCCCGGGGAAAGACATTGCTGTGGCCGCGATTTTTATTGGAAGATGCTTGACTGTTAATTCCCGTAAGCGGCCCACTCCCCCGGAACTCAATGGCTTAATGGTGTATGAGAATGTGGCGGGGTTCAGTACCTCGATTTCTAGGGCCTCGTTTTTGGTGGCTTCCTCGCCCCACTCTTGCCTCTCCTTTGGAGATCTATGATCATGGGCACTGGGTAACACCTAACAGGCAGAATAATTGTGCGCGATATCCGAATATGTGGCATTGCAGCTGATCTGCCCCCAAGCCACCCCCAGCCATGTCGGATATTACTATCGGTTCAAAGTATATCTCAGTCATTCAATGTCTACAAGCACTGTTTGGGTGGAATGAAGACAAAAAAATAAGTTATTGCGATTCATGTGTATTACAGATGTAGTGAGAAAATCGTCCAAGAATCGTCCAAGATACACCATTATTTCTCCGAAACATTATGCTCCGAGACATTGTTCGACGGCCTCCTTGCACACCATTTAAATCCTCTGCGCACTCTTCTAAAAATCTCAACCATACAAATCACCGCGCAGTGTAGTCCATATATGATAAACTGGAGGCTGATCAAGAAGCCAGCGATGAAACACATAACCAGCACAGCAGTGGGCCAAGCGGACCATGCAACTGAAAGTAGAAAGGCCATCAAGGCGCATGCTGACACAAACATGCATATAGCAGGAAGACGTGACGATATACAAAAGAACAGATATTTGCCGTATACGTCACGAGCAAGTTTCTGGGGGGCTCTGAGCATTATGTTCCATATGCGTAATCGAGACTTACCTGAAACTTTTTAGCGTTTGCTCCGCTATACACCAAGAGAAACCAGCCATCAATTGCGAGACCAATGCCTGAAGCGACGCTCCCCAGAGCTATTGCGCTTTGGGCGAAAGTATTGACAGAGAATAACGAGCTCGATGAAAAACCGAACACAGCCGCGTCAAGCCTAGGAAAGCAGATTAATAATGGCGGAAAGAATTCATTATTCACGATGCATATACCCAGAAAGAGCGACCAGCTATATATAATGAAAGTTAAATTAGGATAAGTAGAACAGTAATAGCATCACGCACCGATGCTCCCACAAAATACCATTCAGACGTAAGTTTCTCCAAAATACGCTCGTACTCAGAGTCACTGCGAGCCCCTCGAAGTTCAGAATAAGACGAGAAAGAGTCAACTAGGGCATCAATTAATGACAACGAATTGTCTACGGATATCTGCTCTGTGTAAATGGGCAAAAGGGAAGGCGCAAGGGAAACAACATTGGCCACAACACTCAAGTCGGGGTTGTCTGTAAATGCAAAGCTGTCATAGCTGTCGTTTAACTGTTTGACATGTTCGTCGAGGGGGCGGTCATCATCTGTGTCCGAGGTATATCCTCGACGGATTCGTATGCCAGGATGATTCAGGTGGGACTGGAGGGGCTACAGCGCGACTCGAATAAGAGAATTCGCTTGTCCCATCTGATTCCGATTCGAAGGTCGGTGAAGAGCACCCAAATGCTGATATTACAGTTGTCAGCAATGAACACGACTGACAAGACTGCTCTCACACTTGATATTGTCAGTCAGTGTTTGTCTTCTGATGTTAACGAATCTTGTAACTATATGGAGTCTTGCCGGAGTCTCGGGGACTTCAAGCTTAGCAATAAGGAAAACTGAAACCTGTTCTTCCTCGAGCCAACCCACGCATAGAGGGCTGTACTGCAGGACTCAACGGTATTTTGAAAGCTGGAATACATCAAGCACAGCATAATGACAATGCGCAACACTTACATTTTGCAGTACCCTTTAACTTAGATAGAGCCTGAAGCGACAAGGAAGTCTTTGCAAGTAGATACCGCTTCTTGCGTTTCTTCTTGCTCGACGCCTGGTGATACACATTGATATCCACTTCGAGAACGGCCGTTTACATCCCGCCTTGTCAAATGTATCTTTGAGCGGCAGAGAAATGATCATAGTAAAAGGATGACAAACATCATAAAAGCGTTCCCTGAGGTTTGGGTTCTGTCCGTCACATCCTAGGTTCACCTCATAACACTGGTGTTGATCTACCACCACAGAAACAGTTGGTCTCCAAGACTTTTCAGGACGCAAAGGCTGATGCCCTTGGGCACGAAGAACTGTGATTGGATATATGGTAAGTCAAGCAAGTTTCCGAAGTGTCTATAGCTGATGTATACGTGCCAGGTGATTGCCCAAGGACTGAGCAGACGACGTGTCACTAGTAAGTACTTTCGACCCTTCCATCATTTGGTTGATATGCGCACCGAGACTCTAATTCGTCTGTACATCGCATAAGCAGTAGAATATACTTGAGGAAGGTGGTGGTCGGATGACAGTGAGATAAATAAGTGGCAGTGCTGACTTGCTTTGATTTTTAAAATTAATTGATTCAATGATTGCTTTGACTTGTCCAACAATATTTTCCAATAATTGTGGTAGCCAAATGAAGGCTTCCATTCCAGGTGCCGGGTAACAGGGATGAATCGGAAATATAATACATACTAGATTTGTAAAAAAAAAATGGATAAGCAACGCGAGCTCTTGCAGGCGCCTTTGATTAAGGCCACGATGTAGCTGTTGTAACCTTGTAATCAACATGGAGGTACTGCATAGCCCCAGGTTCAAAACCCCGCGAATTACGCGCCGTGGTAAGTATTTCAAATTTTATAAGTATTTGCCCTTAGTTCTACTCCGCGAGGGCGGTAAACTTCAGCATGATGCATGATGCATTGATATTTAATATCACTGGCGGTATGCACAACGGCGGAGAACCTGCAGCTCATGAAATTTATGATAGCTCAATCATAGGCTCGGTGCATATAAGAGGTGACGGTATTTGGCACTGCAATTGTAGGCGCATATTTTTCCCACTGGCTCACTTCATAACCATGACAGATCGTAATCTATTGTTCTGTCCATGTTTTCTTAATTTCAACGTTGCGAGGGGAATCCAAGGTCGGACAAAGCCTTCCTGGCGCTTTGTGCCAGGTCTCACAGAGGTACAAATACCGCACGAATGAGAGGTATGTGCCAAATCACCATCAACCCACTTCACAGATTCACCGTATCACTAGATTCTACAAGAACTGTATCATGAATTTCTTTTGGAAGAACTCTCATGTCTCGCGCGCACAGGTCCTCGTCGACATAGACAGCGTCCTAGATGCTATTCTTAACTACTGCTCCGACAACATGGACTCGTTAACGCAGGAGGAGCGATCGTCTTTTATGGATGAACATTCCAGGTAATTTTCATGCGTCACTTTCGTATTATATACCACATTTTAATTGTTGGTAGTTTGTCAGGTGCTCGGTCGAAGTTGAACAAGGGCATGACTCATAGCACATTGACCAAGGCACTCAACGAGTGCGAGGAGTTGAAGTTGAAGATACAGGTTCGTTCTCTCTGATTTCCAAGCAGCAAATTTGTTTAATAGCAGTTTACAGACAACGTGCAGGAGACACAAAGAAGACGGCATAAGAAGAGGGCTAGCGTCTCCAGCTGCTACTACTATAGGTATGCGCTATCTACCGTCACTGTCACTCAAGACTGAATGCCACAAATCAGCTGAAACTAACTCAACTATCTCGATTCTCGCACCATCTACTACATTAGTGGATTCCAATCGAACTATTACATCGTTTGACCCCAGTCCAACTTACAGAACCTCACCGTCCGAAAGGCCCATTTCAGTTCAATCCAATTTCGCCTTGACAAACGGCTCGCACCTGGGCCCTTCCTACCCTTCAACAGATACAATCAGTTTGGCGATGTCTTCCAGTGATTATGTAGCCCGTGAAACACCCTCTATCACTTCCTCAGGCTCGATCACTCTAGCAGGTACGTGTGCGCCACATTTTTTCCTTCATGTTCCATAATGACGCCACGAAATTAGCATCCGCGGAAGAAAATCCATGTGCATCGCCCACCGACACCGACTGCATGATATTCAGCGGAGACTCGGTTGGGTCACCCACATTCAACATTGACTCCGAGGAGGCAACTGGAGCGAGTAAGCTACTTGTTTTTGAACACAGTAGATCTGGATACTGATCAATCCTTCAGCGCTTGCATCCCCTGGTGACAGTCCATCTCTTGGGGTCTCAGGACAGCGACTGCCGCCCACAGGCGCTCGCCAGGCGCAGACAGCTCACACCATGAGGCGCGAGCGAGTCATGTATTTCGGCCCTGGCACGGCAGCGGGCAGCCCGACTTTCAACATCCGGTCTCCGCGTGCTACTGGCGTCTGTGAGTTCACTCCTGATCATAGTTGTCTGGTATGAGCTCGGCACTGACTGGTTTTATTCAGTCGAACAAGTCGCTCAAGCGGCTCAACGCTCAGAACTGTTGACCGAATCATTCCAGACCTGAATAAGATGTTTATGATGCTCACGAACCTTGCGTGTGTTCACGGAGAGTATTTATATGTATAGTGCTTGTGTATGTGTTGGCGAGCCGTATTGTGCATAGCTAGTAGATAGTCTCCCCTATAGTCGGACCATAATAGAATGAAGGGTACAATCATTCCTGTACTAATGGCAGATTTAAATGAGACATCGAATTTTCATGAGTGATGTGTACGCAGAACACACATGGCTATATTAAAGTAATATGTTTTTGAGCACACTAATTCTGCATACTGATCAGTCCTTTAGCGATTTCATACCGTGGCAACAGTTCATCTGTCTGGGTCTCAGGAAAGAGACGGTAGCCCGCAGGCACTCGCCAGCCGCAGACAAGTTCTACCGTGAGCTCCAATGGAGTCATGAATTTTTCCCCTGGCACGATAGTGGGCAGCCCGACCTTGAACATCCGATCTGAGAGTGCTTCTGGCGCGTGAGTTCACTGCTGATTGTAGTTGTCTGGGAGTTCGACACTGACTGGTTTTATTTAGTCAAATATACATGAATCGCTGAGCTGAACCAGTTGATTATGATGCTCACAAGAAGGCTTGTGAGCATGGACAGAATTTATGTACATCTAGTGTCTGTGTATGTGTTAGCGACCCGTATTGTGCATAGCTATGTAGTAGATAGTCTCCCGCATAAGTATGTAGATATGACTGAACTTACGCGGCGAATGGAGGAAGATGCCGCGACATGGATCGGAGATTGTGAAGCCAATAAACTTGGAGGCACCATGGAAAGGGCCGAGTATGGGTTGAGCATGGGCAAGTAGAGATAAGACATGCTGTCGATATCTACTGCTTGCCTGAAGACTCTGATACTCCACGTTGCTTGATAGATTGATCACACTTGCCCAGTCTGAAGGGCAGACCCAATAACGTCTGAGCAATCGGCACCTCTTCAGTGGAGCTTGTCTGTGCCGTGCTATAGTGTAAGTCTTATTAAAGCTGAGGGGAGACAAAATAGAAATAGACCAGCATCTTGTATCGACAAAACGTTCTGCTGTAAATCTGCAGGAATGCAAGAGTAAGCGATGCCTGCATACACGGTCCCCACATTATTAGATTCGAAAGAGCTTGATGTACGTCTGCAGACATCAGATGAATCGATGGGACTCACCTCTGTGACAAAACAAAAGCCCCAAATCATGTACAGCTGGACTGACTTTGAGCAACATGTACTAATTAGTGCGCGAGTCTGGAGAATGCGGCTGCTCACTATCACGCCACAAATACAATCAACGTCCTGAGCAGATACAGAGAAGCTGTCCTCCGAGTAAGGTCCGACGTTGACAGGCTGGTAGAGAAAGCGTAGTAGAAAGCGGTGATGCATCGGACCGTCAAGGGACCAGTGAAGATAAGGAGACGCACGTGGCGCTTCATCTGCATAGCATTGTGAAGCTGTGTAGAGAACACGAGGACTGAAGTACTGACGTACGAAATACGCGCCTTGATTTATACTAGCACTTGCGCAACCCTCTCAGCTACCAGCACGCCCCTCTCGTTCTTGTGTGGAGTGACTTTGTGAGGCTGTTCCAAGTGGAGCTTAGGTAAGCGATACTCTGGTTGTTTTGAGTAGGAAATGCTGAATCGAGGGAAAGGAAGGACAAATCACCGACCAGTGTCAAGGAATATTTCCTGCACATATCGTCCTGAAGTTGTCTTGTGAGTCAGAGTTGAACTTCCCCTGGTTAGGACCTCTGGTGAGCAATCGCTGCAGGCAATTCTATTGACATGAACTGAGGTAGAAGCAGATAGGCCAGGGAACTCACCCACAATCTATACTACCGCAAGACAATTTATTCTGATCCAACGAGCTGCTCTCGCGCATATTGGCTACGATTCCCTTGATCGAGATCACCGAGCGGTTGTCATGTCTTCTCCTCTCCCTAAGATGAAGAAGACGTCAGCAGTAACCCCCCACAAGACGATGCGAGGCCATACCAAGCGCGTATCAAGCATTGCGCACCTGCCGGGCGGGAAACGCATCATCACGTGTTCGATGGACGACTCACTTCGACTATGGGACCTAGAGAGCGGCACACAGATAGGTGGCGAGTGGCGAGATGAAAAGGCTGAGGCAGGAGTAGTGACTATGACATTGTCTCCCAATGGCAAGACTATTGCCAGCGGGAGCGTTGACGGGACAGTGAGGTTGTGGAACGTTGAGATGAGGAAGGTTGTCCTCAAATGGAAAGGGCACACTGAAGCTGTGATGTCAGTGTGCTGGAGTCCAAATGGCGAGCGAGTGGCAAGTGGATCCCGGGACGGGACGGCAAGAGTTTGGATCAAGAGTGGAGAACTTGTCCAGGGTTTAAATCCAATCAAGACTGGACACAAGTACGTGTGCGCGGTGAGCTACTCACCCGAGGCAAGAATGATTGCAACGGGAGGAACCCTGAGCAAAAATGGAATCAAAATCTGGGATGCAAAGACAAGCAGAATGCTCTCAACAATCACAATCGATTTTGCAGTTTGGAGCATGACCTGGACATCCAATGAAAAGAAGCTCATCGCCGGGTCAATCGGCTCAATCAGGATATTCGACACTGCCACATGGCAGCAAGTTGCCGTTCTCAGAGGTCACACACAACCTGTCTTCTCCCTCACTTTATTTCTGAACGACTCGGACCACCTCCTTGCAAGTACATCATGGGACAAAACAACCCGTCTCTGGAATCTCGACACAAACCTTCAAGTCGGACCGCCTCTCCAACACGAACAGCGCGTCGACTGTGCGGGCTTTTCCGCTGATGGAAAGCTACTATCTACGAGTTGTCATGATAATAACGCGTACGTGTGGGATGTTCACGCCATCCTCAAAGCAGCTGGCCTAGAAGACCTCCTGTCCATGCCTGATGTGAGTGCAAACATGGCTCCCACTTGCTATCTCATTCCCAATATTTGGCTGTTAGGCAAAAAGAAAGTATGTATCATTTCGTGGCTTTTCAAGAATGAAACACGCTTATATCCTACTCGCACAAGCCCTTATTAGATGTACGTTGCGCCCTTTTTTGACCTTGTTACTGATTGTGACGTCGACTTCCCAGGCTAATGCTACCCGACGTCCACCCATCCGTCCAACCCCACGTCGAGTGCCACAAGGCTTTTTCGATGGTGTGCAAGACTCTGATCCTCTCTCTCCACAACGCCGTCGCCGTTCTTTGCACCCTCTTGGGGATTGCATCCGCGTGCGCTCCTCGCTCGCCTTCCCCAACCCTTCCACCGTTCCCAACCCAATGTCGATGAACCAACTGAGCTTCAGCAACGTCCAGGACCTAGCACTTCTCCTCGCCATGAACCTTCGATTGTCGAAGTTCCTGCACTAGATGACAAGAAGGTACGTCTTGCTGGGGATGTGTTCTCGATGGCTGATATCTCAAACTCTCTTACAGGCACTGTATGTTGCTCGGCGGCCAGAAACCGCCAGTGAAATGGCCAAACGCATCAAGAACCCCAAATGGTGGGTTCTTGTCGTATAATTCATCTGCTGTGCGTCTCCGTCCACCGACAACGACCATAATGGTGTTAGAGCATGAACCAGTGCATTTATCTTGTATCTTCCTTTTGCTGTTTCTCTTTTATCATTATCAATTATTGGTGCCTTCTCTTACGAATTCGTCGTGTGATAGGCCGATTTGCACATCAGTTGGTGGGCACTGTCTCTGATAGGCTGGAGGTGCTCAGCATGAAGTGAGATTACAGATCTACCAGGTACAATTCATACACGTGCTTAACGTATACCCCGGATTATCGAGTGCTAGGCTCAGGTATACATCTCTGAAGATTACGAGATACTATACTCACCCATTCGCTCGACCTTGTGCGAGATACGAATACCCTGCGAGACGCTAACTCTCTTACAGATTTAATTTCTGTCTCTGTTCAATATGAGAGGTTCGCTCGTTTTCAGCCCAGTTGGGATCAGGTGAAGTGTCTCCCTTGGAATGCCCACAACTTCGCCTTGCTCTTTGGGGCATTGTGCATACAACAACATCATCGCCATTCCGTTCCAGTCTGGTCGTCACAAAACCATCGATAAGCAAAATCCTGTGTGTATGCAGTATGTGTCTCTGCATTCATATACCGATCGATAGAACTCTGCTCACATATTCTGCTTGACATACATTGCATTGTCCTAGTTCTTTTCACACATTCGGCCTAGCAAGGCCACCGCATCTCACCACTCGAGCATTCACTTTCAGCCTCACAATCCGGTCTATTTCATTCCCTGTATTGTATTCGACTTATTCTCCCTGCACAGAACACAGTTTTAAACGCGCATGTAAGGCCTATAATTCAGTATCGCAGTGGTCAGTCCGGCTTGTAGATCGACAGAACAGCCGCTCTTGAAATGCAAGACCAGTTCAAACGACGTTGGCGACTCCCAGGTGCATCTGCCCCTGGCTTTGTACAGCGTACGCCGTTTCTGGCAGGTTCGACGGAGTGCACAGTCCCGGAGCTTTTCGTGAGATGAATGGCGCTCATCATTAATTCTGCCTTCTATACTCCCAACAGCCGTGCATGGGCTCTGGTTCAAATCAGCGTTTGGGCTACCGGGAGTTTCATCAAGAGGGACCTGGGCGTTACCCGAGTGCTTGAGCACCATGTCGCCTCGCTTGGACTCTTTTTTGAGTAACTGAAGACCGATCTTAAGCAAGGCGGCAGCCCAGTGGTCGACATCTGGATTTGTGCAGTCTAAGAACGTCGACTTCAAAACAGTAGCCTGGTATGAAACAAAATTTGAGATTGCTAGCCATCAATTGACAATACTTATAAAGCAGAATGGTAACACGATTCTTGTTCCAGCGCTCGAGCTCGATGTTTGCTTACACAAATTTGTTTAATATACTCTATTTTAAACCGGCTAGGACCCTAAAATAGCCTCCACTACGGCTATACGTTTACTAGTTCTACTTCGCGATGACGGTAAACCTCGAGTTCAGCATGATGCACGAGTTACATATTGTCTAATGGTGGCATGTATGCGCAACGGCGGCGGAGGACCTGCAGCTCAAGACAATAGCTCAATAGGCTCGGATTGGCTCGGTGTGTGCGATGGTATAGGCCACTGCAATTTGTAGGCGCATATTTTCCTACTGATTCAATTCTCACCAGAATCATGACAGATCGCAATCGTCTTCAATATTTGCGCTGTCCATGTTTTATTATTCCCAACGTCGCAAGGGGAATGATTTCAAGGCCGGACAATAGCCTTGCTGGCATTTTGTGCCAGGTCTCGCAGAGGTAGAAATACCACACGAATGAGAGGTATGTGCCAGATCACTATCGACATACTCCACAGATTCACCGTGTCACTAGATTCTACTAGAACTGCACCATGTTTTACTTTTTGATGGTCTTTTACTGGTGTTTCTCTAGATTCTACAAGAACTACATGACGAATATCTTTTGGTGGAGCTCCCATGTCTCGCGTGCACAGGTCCTGGCCAATATAGGCAGCGTCCTGGAGGCTTTTCTTAATTACTGCGACGACAACATGGGCTCGTTGACGCAGGAGGAGCGATCGTCTTTTATGGATGAACATTCCAGGTACTTGACATGCGTCATGTCTTATTATATACCATATTTTAATGGTTTGTAGGTTGTCAGGTGTTTGGTCGAACAAGGACGCGACTCATAGCACATTGCTCCAGGTACTCAACGAGTGCGAGGAGTTGAAGTTGAGGATACAGGTTCGTTCTATCTGGTTTCTAAGTAGCAACTTGTTTAACAGCAGTTTACAGACAGCGTGCTGGAGACACAAAGAAGACAGCATAAGAAGAGGGCCTGTACCTCCAGCTGCTACCACTATAGGTAGGTGCTATCTACTGTTACTGTCGCTTAAGACTGAATCAGCTGACATTGACTCGACCCTCGCATCATCCATTGAACTGGTGGATCCCAATCCAATTATTACATCAGTTGACCCCCACGCACAACTCCTCGCCGATATAGACAGCGCCCTGAAAGATTTTCTCAACTACTACATCAAGAACTTGGACTCGTTACCGAAGGAGCAGCAATTTTCTTTCGAGATTGAATACTCCAAGTACTTTACATGTGTCATATCTTTATTATATGCCACATTCTAACGTCTTGTAGTTTGTCAGGTGTTCGGTCGAACGAGGACGCGACTTATAGCACATTGCTGAAGGTACTCAACGTTTTCAAGGAGTTGAAGTTGAGGACACAGGTTCGTTGTTTCTGATTTCTAAGCAGCGACTTGTTTAATTGCAGTTTCCAGACAGAGTGCAGGAAACACCAAGTAGACTGCATCAGAAGAACGCTGGCGTCTCCAATTGCTACTACTATAGGTAGGCGCTATCTACTGTTGTTGTCGCTCAAGACTGAATGCCACATATCAGCTGACACTGAACGTCCTGCATCATCTATTACACCGATGAATTGCAATTCACCTTATGAGACACCGCCCGAAAGTCCCATTTCAGTTCAATCCGATATTGCCTCAACAAACGGCTCACAGCTGGGCCCTTCCTGCCCTTCAACAGACACCAGCGGTTCTACGGTTTCTTCTGGTGATTCCGAAGCCTATGAAACATCCTCGATCACTTCACCAGGTACATGCACCACATTTTGTCCTGTATGTTCAATAATGACGCCTGGAAAATCAGTATCCACGGAAGGAGATTCAAGTGCACCGCCAACCGTCACGGACTGCATGATATTCGACGGAGCATCTTCTGCCGACTCACCCACATTCAATATTGACTCCAAGGAGGCAACTGAAGCGAGTATTCTACATGTTTTTGAGTACACTAAATACTGATCAGTCCTTTAGAATTTTTTTACCTATGGCGGCAGTCTATATCTCAGGTTTTCAGGACAGCCGCCCGCAGGCGCTCGCCAGCCGCAGACAGATGTCAACATGAACGGAGTCATGTAGTACGTAGGCTGGCGCGTGAGTTCACTCCTTTTTGTAGTCGTCTGATATGAGCTCGGCACTGACTGGTTTGATTTAGTCGAACAAGCTCACAGTCCTGAGCTGAACAAGTTGATTATGATACTCACAAGCAAGGCTTGTGAGCATGGACAGAATTTATGTATATATAGTGTCTGTGTATGTGTTAGCGACCTGTATTGTGCATAGCTATGTAGTACTAGATAGCCTCCCCTATGAGTGTATATATATGACTGAAGTTACATTGCGAGCGGAGGAAGATGCCGCGATGATAATCGGAGACAGTGAAGCCAATGAAAGTTGAAGGTACCATGCAAAGCTTAAGGGCTGGTAGCAATAATCCTTTCCTCATTTTCATGCTTGTTGCATAGGATAGTTCTGCAACATATCGGAAATCAGAGTTCTATAAAATCCAGGTTGCGATAAACCTATTTTTCGTCATAACTGCGACAATGCCACCAGGGGCAAATGGGCCTTGTACATCAAGAAAGAGACCGTTCACGTTGCAGAGCAACACCTAGATATCACACGTCAGTCGAAGATAGGTGACAGAGTTTATCAACAACAGAAACTCTGGGACGTTCTTGTACCCTCCCCCAATTAGGGCGCGCGTGAACGCTGGTCGCAGATAATGAGTAAATAAGTGGCCATTGTGCTGTAGTACGTTTACATCACCGATGGTTTGCAGAATAGCGAAAACACGAATATGTACTACCGAAATTACACAGCAAGTGATGGTATAGCAGGAAGACGTCGCCATAAAAACCGGAGACAGCGCACCGAATGGAAGAGTTCACGGAAAGGTTGCATAATAAGCCATTCCTCCTTCATGACTGCCCTGGAGCGTAATTTCCAAGCGCTCAATGCATTGTATGTTTGTATAAAGCGAGACATAACCTCATCCATGGTCGGCCGCTTCGCAGGATCGGTTTGCACCATATCCGAAACCAACGGCTCCAGAAAATCCAGGCCGCGATAGACCTAGTACTCGTTAAAAATATGTCAGAAAGACTGAATGAAATTCGCACCTCAAGAAGCTGTTGCTGCAGAGCGAAGCCCAGATACCATACATCCGTCGGAAACGGGTTACAGGGTTCATCAGAGTTCTGGAACTCCGGAACGTCTTTGTACCCTCCCCAAATCGGGGGTTCTAAAGGAGCGCTCTGCGAAGCTTGATAACGTCGAGAGATTCCAAAATCGATGAAGAGATATCGTGGAGGGGACTCGGTACGTGAACGATATTTCACTTTTCCTTTCGCATCCAAGCGTCTAGAGGGCCTGCATGGGTGAAATGGATATGGGTACATCTGTTTGGGATCCATCATAATGTTCAAATTCATGCAGTCACTAGAAAGCCATTAACCAACAGCGACGCAAGAATAAAGTTGCATACCGATGGGCAACGTGGTTTTTATGCATGAATTGTAAACCCTGGACACTCTTGAGATCTCAGCCAAACGAACAATGAAAACTCCTCACCTCAAAGACTTGAAGAACAAAGTCGATGATTTCGCCGATTGTTTCAAATGGAGGATCGTCGAAGGGGCGAAGTAGTGGCAATACTAAAATAGTTTCGTCCGCTTCATTTGGCACTTGTAAGACATCAAGCATTTCCACGCAATGGTTTTCACGCTGCCGTCCGAGAGGTTCGGATGCAAGAAACTCGCCCACCTCAACCTCATGCGGATGAATGGATGGGTGGATCCGTTTCAAAATGACACGGGCTCCGTCAGATATTCGCGTTGCACTGGCGATTCGCGTGACCTAGCATTTTGTGAGTGTATAAAACTTGTACAGCCGGAGAACCTTACAGGCATCCGCCAACTATCCTCGCATATAGCCCAATATTTATCAGTGCCTTGCCATGAAGGAACCCAGTCCGGAGCATGGCGTGGACGTAGTTGATACCCAACATCCTTTAGCCACAAAAAGTGGTCCCTCCACCACATCTCATTAGGATCGAGGCCACCAGGAAAGGCAGTTTTTGCACCGAGCCGTTGGCGAGTTCGCTCATATTCGAGTCTGAAGCTCTCAGCTTCTTCTGCCCTCTTCTGAGCTCGAAGTTTGCTATCGAAAAGAGTAAAGAAACCCATGCAGATGAAGGGCGACGAAGTTGGTACACATTGTATGCGTTCGCCCTAAATCAAATAGCCATAAACATGGACCCACCGACACCAACCTATGTTTAAAGCGGAGTGACTGGAGTCCTCACTGACACAGGTACTGACACCGCAACATTGTTTTATTATAGCTAATTATGTCGTTACCTGCCGCTTTGTATACTGTATATCCGATCGCGCTTGAAGTATGTAATTATATAAGGATGGAATCATCATTGAGCTGAGAGACAACTTTTCCCTATCTCATTCAACGCTTTATTGTGCATCTGCGATGGTGGCCACAGAGCCAGACTGGAGATCGATTGACGAATCGCTCAGAGATGACATACCTAGACTCCGACTCGGAGGCAGGAAACCGTTTATCCGTTTGAACTCAACCCTTGACACTATGCTGGACATCAAAGCAGTTGCGACAAAAAAACAAATACATGTTCCTGAAATTGTCGATTTACTTGAGCAGTACTTGGAGTGAGTTGCCATTCAATGATTGCTTGCCGGCTCTCATAGCCTCCAGTGCCATTGCGCAAGGAAAACATCTAAAGGGACGGGCCTGGTGGAAGAGCCTTCGGAGAATGAGGGATTGGCGCGGCAGCAAGGATGAATTCAAAGAAAATTGCAACAGAGTTTGGAATTTCTCTCATGTATGAGCCTATTTCATTTAGCAGTGTCCATCCCGTTAACAAGTACTGATGTTACGCCAGCAAACGTCCTTTATGGTCAATACTCGTGCACGTGCCATGCATGCGGACAACTCGGCAGCGGTTCCCCAAGGTAAATTATTATGATCATTTCTTCTCTCCCCTTCCAACACTATTTGTAGAGCCTATTCGACGGCGCAGATCTGCTGACGGACTAGTCCAAGCCGAACCCAACTTGGACCTTGATCAACCCCACAATCCATTTGACGATCCTCTAATGAGATCTACACCTCTCGATGCTGGACTAGTCGCACAAAGCTCGAATAAAAACTGTACAAACGCCAATACGCTCCAAGAGGAGACAATACAACGCATCGCTGCAAAGATATGGGAACAGTTCACACTTCATGGTAGATCGCCTGGCCAGTGGGTACCGCAAACTCAAACGATCAACCATTTTCATGGATGCAACGTTAGACCTGGAGGGGAAGATAATAAAGGAGCAGGCAAGTACACCAATTTGTTCGTAGTCACTAACAGCTCACCTCGAATCACTAGCCGTGAATAAATGTCCATCCCCCACGGAAGTCAAAGGGAATGGTACAAATGATATTGACGACACAAGCGACCATAAACACTTGCCGGATCAAGTGACACTCGACCTACTTGGGCATTATGACGTTAGTACGGACGACTCAGATGAGGACTAGTTCAGTTATAGCGCAGTCCCCTATTCCGGAGACACATCCAGGAAGTTAGAGTACAGAATAGCCAACTTAATTGGACACTTTCAAATTATTAGCCATACCGTCCTTCGAGAAAGTCAATGGGAATAGTTTGAGTGAGGAATCTGATCACATACGAGGCAATGATAGAGCTCAGCGGCATCGGCGCTCTCCAGGAACAAGCCGCGGTACAATATTCGCTTTGAACATTCCCAACTCGACGTAAACTCGCTCACGGTGTCCGATATAAGACATCGACCGAATAGTGATAATCCGCTGCTTATTGTGTATCCTTGTTCTGTTTTTGCGGCAGAAGAGTCAGTCATGGCGTCTCTCACGAGAGGGCCAATTTGCCAAGATGTAAATTCAGTTCAATCTCCGCAAGTGAGCAGTCCAATCTCCGCGAGAGCTGTAAACATGAATATTGAATATTGACTCATACCGGTGTGGGGGCTTGAAACTTTGATGAGGTTTTTCAGGTGAAGCCTTGTAAGTTGTTATGACTGTGGTTTGTAAAAATCATTAACATTAATGACATTCGCTTAGCAGTGCGTGGTTGTAACCCTGTAACGTTGTGTGGGCAAGGGTTCGATTTGTGTGCGTTTGTGTTGTGACACCTACCCAGAACCGCATGGCATCAACATGGGGTCTTGTTCCATATATCAGCTGTGTTATGGTCCAATCTTATTAATTTCCTACGATATCGTCGCGAGGGAAACTCGAGGCTAACCAGTGCTGGCGTTCTTGGTGAGGCTCGAGCCGCTCGACTCGAAAAGTTGAAGCTGTACAGTGACTCCTTTGGCTACAATATCGCATAAATATGTTATGTTCAATGATACCAACGGCCCCGCACGGTTCGGTTCACCATGTTTCGGTCACTCCTCAGATTCCCCACTAAGCCTCACGGTCATCAAGATGCAGAGAAGGAACTCGTTGAAGTCATGGACCTTTTCTCACACCTGGTAGAGACTGACAAGACCGAGTTCAAGAACGAATATGACAGGAAAGTTTTTCATGTCGAGTCGTTCCTCTTCATTTGTGATATCTTCTGCAGACTTCAGCGCGAAATTCGCTTGTGTAAAGCGGGAAAATCAACAGGGAGGAATATTATTTTGGATGACTGCAGAGCCCTCAAATGCAAAGTTAAAGTCACATCCTGCTTCTCTTTCTTCACAAATCGGTGCTGATATTAGATTGTAGAAGTCGATCGATGATCGTAGAGTAGCTTATAAGAAAGAAGAAGTTTCAGCACCCGCAGGCGTAGGCGGACTGGGGGGGCACCAGGAACCGAACCCACCACCTACTAACGATGCATCGAAGACAAAATCTAGCCATTCGAATCAACAACCGAGCGTTAAGACCATAGCGTCGCTTCCTACAACATCGGCAGGCACGTCTGCAGCTGATAAGACTCCTTTCAAACCTCAGCCAGCTGTCGCTTCGGTCACGGTTAAACCTCGTTCTGGCCTCCCTCAAAGTGAGCGACACTGCAATTCAAAAGTTAAATTGTTACCCAGTTGTTAAACAGGCCATCATATCCCTGTGCACGCTAACTTGAAGCAGGCAATTCCCCAAGCAACGTCGGGAATGTCGTATGAGGTGGACTCGATGGTTATGGTCGGCGCCAGTGCGGAGTGCCCGACCATGAATATCAACTCTCCAGATTGCACCGGTGCTAGTACGAAATTCGTCCATTCAATTTTGACGCCATTGACAACCTCAACCACAGAAATCATCCCGCACGGGCCCCAGGTTACTCAGCAGGTACTTCAGCCCGCTCGACCTCGGCGAGCCGTCGGCAGACGCGCACAACAGCAACCTCGTAACTTCCTGAATGGAAACTATTCGAGCAATAGTTCCATGATATTGCGCGGTTCCAGTGTAGTGGGCGCTACGTTGAATATCAACGCTACAAACTGCTCCGGAGCTGGTAAGCACTTTTTGTCTAGGCAAATATCAAATTAGCTGAAATTACGGGCAGTGATTCATCGTGATAAGCATCTCAAGAGGGTTCCATAGAGAAGGATAGAATGATCTGCCCATAGTGCGGGGGGCACCGAAGACTTGGTCCGGGTGCATGATACATTCAACCGTTATTGTCCATATAGTATCTCAGCCTTAATCCGGGCAATGTCAATATCGTTAGAATCTTCACAATTAGCCTTCTTGTCGTAGACAATTACTGTGTCGATGTAAAATTGCACGGTCATTCCGGTATGCCATAAATTCATGTAATTTGGCATCAAAAGGTCTTGTCATGAATGCGGTCTACGACTCTGAAAATCCATCTTTAGCTAACCGTTTAGTAAAAAATAACACTGACGGTCGGCACGGTAGTTAATATTACGTGCTTTGATATGCTAGAACTGGAAAGGTGAGTTATTTGCGCATTAAGTGATATGGAAGGACAAGATTTCCCCCCGTTCCCATGTGATCCTATCGACAATCCGTGACACCGTGTTGTCGATTCCATTGTTCTCCTTGGAGGCATGATGGACGGAAGGGAACCTTCTTGCGCGAAGGAAATCCTTAGGTGCACTAGGGTAGATTTGACATCGGCGTTTCTGGTGGTGTCCATCAACCATCATCTTCTGTGCGGTAAACACTACCAGCAACCCAGTAACAAATGGTAACGCCATTTGCAAGGGCTTCCGGACGAGTGAACTGGTGACGGGCAATTTAGATTAATTGATAATATTTACTGCAGCTGCGTCTATCCATCACGCGACTCGGAGGCAGCGCCATCGATATGGGAACCGTGATGGGTGCGAGTTCTGGTGCGTTGTATATAAAGTTTCAAAACAGAGTTAAGGCTTGTACAATAACACCGATCGTGATGCATTACTTACTTGTGTGGGTTTCACAAAGCGGGACCGATTTTCTTGGAAGTGAGCACCTCGGACACCCTTTTCATACGGGCCAACAGAACAAGAATTCACAGCCTCGCGTTGTCTCGGGCGAATTCTGGTGGGACATTTTTGACCGCTTTATTGAATTGGACGAACTAAACATACATGCAGTCAATGCGACCCCCCGCTGGCGAGCACCTCGGACACCTCTTCATGCGGACACACATATGTGATTGATAGGCGATTTCTGGTTGAACATCCAAACATTAAATATTAAATTCAGTATGTGCTTTGAATTGATCTACGAACCCCTCCGCCCATTTCAAACTCCGCGAGTCTAAGGGGTGAGAAGTAGTGACATTATAGTTAGGATTTCGGAAACGACCTAGTGATATTACAATCTCAGCTCTATGTCCGCGCTAGAGGGAAAAATAGAACATACGCAGCTCTAGACAAGAGAGTGATAAGTCATGTCGCCACCACAGGTTACAATTTGCGTTTCCTGATTTTGAGCTCTTTTGTCGTATAAGCGATCTCCCCATGTAAAGGCCAAATTTACATAACACGAAACTCATCGGCCAGCTCGCTCGCTGTCAAGAGATTTTATATATTTATGGTATATGACCAGCAGTGAGATGCACTGCAAGATTGCAAGAGTATGCTTCATTGAGGAAGACGAGGCACGGCCGATACGCGCTTAACAATGAAACCTATCCGTCGTCTCCAATGAGCAGCCCCGTGATACATATGCTCGAGAGGACCTTCGTCCCTGGCAGTCACGCGAGACCGCAGTTTCCATGTGCTAAGATTTTGTCGGATAGTGTCAAATCGCTCGACCGCCTGCTCCATTGTAGGTCTTTTACTTGGATCGTTTTGTACCATGTCATCGACAAGAGATTTCAAGAACTTGAATCCTGTTTTGGTCTTGTTCGTGGTTATAAATTTGGAAGACGAGAGCATCGGACCAGCACTTACATTCAGGAACTGTTCTCGAATAACATTTCCGAGATAATAGACGTCGGTGGGGAAAGGATTCAGTGGGACATTCGAATCATTTTGAAATTCCGGCACCGTCTTATCACCCCCGAATATAGGATATTCGCGCGGATTTTCTTCACTGGCATCGTACCGGCGTGACAAGCCAAAGTCGATGATGTAATACTTGGGGGGGTCGCTGAGTGCGCGTATAATGACTCGCGAGACCGCTAAAGTCTCGCTTCATGTGGGGCTTAACAGGGTGATATGGCTCGACATAGAGGTCTTTGGCATCCATCATAATGTTCATCCACATGCAGTCACTGTTCTTCAGTGTTCAGTGAGATCACGTTATCAGGTTGTCTCGGGCACGTACCGGTGTGCGACGTGGTGGTTGTGCATGAACAACAGGCCCTGCAGTAAGCCGATGAGAGAACGTGCAAGCTCAGAGCAGTCGGCGTACTTCAAAAAGCTGCCTGAGACATTCTATCACCTCGCCAAAGGTATCGAATCGAAGCTTGACGAAATTGAGAAGTAGTGGCATCACGATAATCTGCTTATCATTGTCGTCGGGAACTGACAACACCTCTAAAAATGGAACGCAATGGTTCTTGGGATCAGATGCGAGTTTGCTCGACATAAAATACAGTCCAATCTCTGCCTCGTGAGGATATTCTGACTTCTCGACTAGCTTGAGGGAAACATATAAGCCATCAGATAGGCGTGTTGCATCCATAATTCGACTGAACTGTGGAACCGTCAGCTAGTCAAAATGGAAGCTAAGCTTGTTGCCTCACCCGTATGACCTGTCGGTCCTCACAATCAGAAGGAACGCGCTTGGAACCCTCCCAGGATGGAACCCAATCCGGAGAATAACGTGGACGAAGCAAGTACCCTTGACCTCTTAACCATTGATATTGTTGACTCCACCAAGTTTCACCTGAGGACAAAGCTCCAGATCTACGTTCGTGTTCTGCTCCGAAAGCTGCGAGCTCCTTCTGGGCTCTGAGAGCCTTTGATCTCTCAAGCTCCGCCGCTTCCTCCGCCTTGATTTCATCCCTCTTGCTCCTTGAGGTGAACAAAGTCCGAATCATACGGAAAGGTTGAAAGAAGTTGACGGCAAGTGACTACCGACGCAGGAATACTGACTGGTCAAACAAGTGCCCATATGGAATCACACGCACAAACAACATGTCCAATTTGAATTTGGAACACGCTTTAAATTTACAAAGTGCTCCACAAAGTGTCGAAATTTCAACGTTGCAACGCTTTAATTATTCTCATGCCTCTGATCAATTATATTTTGTGCGCACTGGTCCCCCCGGGACCGTATCCTCAATATTAATTGTATCAGGGTATGTGAGCTTCGTTGTAGAACCCCTCGATTCTGGAAGTATAGTATATGGGATTTTTGCAAGTGCATTTATAAAGGTTAATATCAACGCAGGACTGGCTACTTCAATAACGCGTACACCATGCCCTCGCAGACCAAGAAGACACTTCTTGTTTCTGTTCCCCCCCGCCCTGCCGATGAATTTGATCGTTCCGTCTTTCCTTTGGCAAAAATCAAAGGCCAAAAACATTCTCTTCAAACAGTGGATCTAATTCTTGTTGCAACAATGGATGAGCTTGTCAAGATGAAACACATGGTAAAAAACACCGCAGAGTTCAAAACATTTATCCATGACTCCAAGCTACAATATGACGAGTACGTCTCCAACAACGTGTTATTGTCGGTTTACTGACTGCCATGCAAGGCTATTGGAAAACAAAGAGAGTTTGGCAGAAGCCATGGCTAAGAAAACCTTTAATCCGTTCAAGTTATTATCTACCTATCGTGCGGTTCGCTTGCTCACCGAAGCAGGAATGGCGATGTGGACGGAAACCAAGGTGAAATCATACCTTGGTCATTATCACTTATCTGATACAGGCTTGCAGTCTAAGTCGGAGAAGTTGAGAAGACTCTCACTTTCCGAGTCTGTCAACACTGTCAACACACAAGATATACAGCCAGTCGGAGGTCCGTTCGATTCCTGCTCGCTTCTGCGATTCTAGAACTCCTGGGTTTTGCAGATGATGATCTACCACCTGGCGCTTGCATCAGCGCAATTGCTATACCACTAGAGACGGATACAAATCTGGATGACACCGTTTCATTTTTTCCCAGGCGGTCGGCTTCATCGGCTCCCAAGTGGACCTGAATCCAGATAGGAATCCGTTCTCGGATGCCCATAAAGCGGAAGATTGTAGGCACAGTTCATACCTACTAGGTGCCTGTAGACTTATGCATTTGATCAGCGAGAACGAACGCCGTCCCAGAAGACAGCTCAGTTTCATACCTTTCTGCCGATGATGAATCTACGTCGTCGCAAGGATTCGGCAACACTCATTTAATCTTTCAACAATTTCAAAACAGCTTTGTCGCCTCGAAATCTGCAACACACTCCCCGACACTAGACCCATAAGGAACACGCATATATGTCCCGAAACATTACGCCCGCACTTATTCGTAACGATGAATGTAAACAACTCTCATATAATAGAAAATTCCAATCATTTTAGTCCCGCACGAGTTAGTGTTGAAGATTTGTTATTTTTCCGCGCTGGTGTATACTGTCCTCATGGATAGATGAAGAACTCGCATAGACTTGTGGCCTACATTGTGCCACGACGGTGATCATTTACACTCGTTCGCAAATTCGCGTCATCTTTCAAATGTCCATGGGTGCTTGTACTCATCAGGGGCAGTAGGCATAGATGTCGATCGGCCGAATGACACCTATATGATAGTATGTGCAGTGTTCAGCAACTACCCTCTATGTGGTAAATACCATGATGACCCACTATCGTATATCCGATATATATATCAGCAACGAGCAGTGACACCATCTGCATTTGCAAGGACTTGTGGGACCAGGGACACCTAGTCATTGTATGAGGAGACAAGAACTCACAGCCTCACGCTGAACTCACTGGTATGGTCGAATTCCTTTTGGGTGATTTATATACTTACTATCGAACAAGCAGTCAACGCGACCCCTTTTCATTCCAAACTCCCGGTAGCATGTCACTCAGCTCCCTTTTCGTGCAGGAGGTAAAAAAGCGGAAGCACATATCTTCAGCATCTACTAGTGAAGGGATGGGGACAGAGTGCTTTGCAAGCAGATGTTTGAATCCAGCCTCTGGATCAATCGCACTGCCATATTGCGTAGCACATCATAAGAATAACATCACGGGTGTAGCAGTCATCTATATGTACGTGGCAATACCGCAGGGGTGTCATTCCTGGAGGCGAGGTATGGCTTCTGCGCGCTTGACAATGAAACCTATCCGTCGCCTCCAATGGGTAGCGCTGCGATATAGAGTTTCGAAGATATCTTCGTCTCTTGCAGTGACACGAGAACGTAATTTCCATGAGCTGAGCTGCTGTCGAATCAACTCAAAACGCTCGACTACCGCGTTCATCGTAGGTCTCGATCTGGGATCATTCTGAACCATGTCATCCACGAGAGGCTTCAGAAATTCAAATCCTTTTTGTCTTCATCGTGATAATAAGCGATCAACCGAAGCAGCCCTGTGTAAAACATGCTTACATTCAGAAACTCTTGTTTTATGGTATTGCCCAGACAATAGACATCGATAGGGAATGGGTCCAGCGGAATATCTGTATTATTCTGGAATTCCGGTACTGTTCTATCGCCACCAAATATGGGATACTCAAGTGGGTTGTCTTCTTGAGCATTGTATCGACGTGATAAGCCGAAGTCGATAAAGTAGTATTTCGGGGGCCGCTGAGTGCGAGTATAATGCCTTGCACTGCCACTGTAGTCGCGCTTCATGCGGGGAACAACCGGATGATGAGGCTCGACATAGAGGTCTTTTGCGTCCATCATTATATTTCTCGACATGCAATCACTGTCTTATAATGAGTATAGAACCTTGGACAGGAATGTCACGCCACCTACCGGTGGGCCGCATGGTTGCTGTGCATGAACAACAAGCCCCATAATAAATTACTGGAGGGACATCAAAATCAGGAGTTGTGGCACTTACTTCGAATAGCTGTCTAAGACATTCCACCACCTCGCCGAAGGTATCGAATCGAGGTCTGGTAAAATCAAGCAATAGAGGTATCACGATGATTTCCTTGTCTGACTCGTCTGGGACTTTCAGTACATCAAGAAATGGAACAGTGAGTTTGGGGGTGGGAGGCAGATTGTTCCATCATAAAATATTGCCCGATAACCACATGGTGAAGGAATTCCGACTTGTTCACCACTTTGAGAGAAAGGTATAAACCATCAGACATGCGAGTAGCATCGATGATCCGACTGTGAGTTATGAGCAATGCAGCCAAACTTTCGAAGCCTCACTTCCAAAACCTGGTCATCTTCACAAGTAAAAGGGTCGCGCTGTGAACTATCCCAGGATGGTACCCATTCCGGAGCATATCGACGACGGAGTAAGTAACCTTGCGCCTTCAGCCATTGATACTGTTTGCACCACCAAACTTCAGATGGAGACAAAGCTCCTGGTCTCCGTTCGCATTCCGCTCCAAAGGCATCGAACTCCTTTTGACCATTCGTCTCTCACGCTCAGCCGCCTCTGCGACCTTGCGTTCCATCCTCGTCTTCACACGACTCTTGTTCGAAGTCACGGTGTTGCACATGCGGAAAGGTTAGGTATGTGAAGAGAAATCAGGATGAAGACGACCGGTAGTGGAGGACTGAAGATATGAAAGTCAGAAGTACTGCAGGTGAATGATGGTAACGCACGGGATCACGGTCTTGCACGTTATCGAAAAAATCTGGTGGCACTTGACGTAGGGTGGGAAATGGCCGATACACAGGAGACAATGAAGTACTGGATATTCGAGCGGGGTTTCGTCATTAGCATCGTACTGGAGTGATAAGCCGAAGTCAATAATGTAATACTTTGGGGGCCGCTGAGTGCGAGTGCGATGACGCGCGTTACCACTGAAGTCCCGCTTCATGTGCGGCTTGATAGGGTGATATGGCTCAACGTAGATATCTTTGGCATCCATCATAATGTTCATCCACATGAAGTCGCTGTTCTTCAATTGGATGAGATCACGCAACACAAAAAGGTTTCAGGTCGCGCACCAGTGTGCAACGCGATATTTATGCATGAACAACAAGCCCTGTGATAAAGTGATGAGAAGACGTCCGAGTTCAGTGCAGCTTGACATACCTCAAAAAGTTGTCTGAGCATTTCCACCACCTCACCAAAGGAATCAAATGGAAGCTTGGAAAAATCGAGCAGTAGTGGCATCACGATGATTTGTGTATTATCTTCGCCGGGAACTGAGAGCACATCCAGAAATGGAACGCAATGGTTCTTCGAATCAGACGCAAGCTCGACCTTCATGAAATTTCGCCCAATCTCTGCCTCATGAGGGTGCTCTGACTTCTTGATCACTTTGAGAGAAACATACAAGCCGTCAGACAAGCGGGTTGCATCCATGATTCGGCCGAACTGTAGAACTGTCAGTTGGTTAAAGTGCAGTCAGGGTTGTTGCCTCACACGCAAGACCTGTCCGCCTTCACAAGCTAAAGGGTCGCGTTTGGAAGCCTCCCAAGATGGGACCCAATCCGGACCATACTGCGGCCGAAGTAAGTATCCTTGACCTTTAAGCCATTGATACTGTTGGCACTACCAAATTTCCTGCGTAGACAAAGCTCCAGGACTGCGTCTGACGTCTGTTCCGAAAGCTGCGAGCTCCTTTTGGGCACGGAGAGCCTTCAGTCTTTCAATTTCCGCAGCTTCTTCAGCCTTTATGTCGGCCCTGGTCTTTGCGCTCTTGCTCCTTGGGTTGAACAGGGTCTTGATCATACGGAAAAGGCTGGCTGAAAAGGTGACGAGCAAATGTTGGGGGGAGGGGTATACTGACCAAGTACTGTCTGTATAAGCATTCGTATACAACAATTGACTGCAGCAAGATCTGTACACACGGACCCACGCAACAAAAAAATGTGAGTATTGGACGTTTTCTTCTTGACGAAGTTTCATCGACAACACATGCGTTAACGATAACTCGCATGCGCCGCTTGATCTCCCGGGAAGTCATTGTGAGATTTCATGCTCAGCGGCTGTCAATTCTGACTTGTTATTTCTCTGCGCTTGTAGACTGTGTGATATGTCGATAGACAATGATGTATGTAGCCTATGTTCTGCCACAATGATGATCGTCTACACTCACCGAATTTTTGTCATCTTCAATAGACGTTCGTGTTGATCATGACTGCTACAGTGGGCATTTGACTATCGGAAGGAGCTTCATAGCTTCTGCAAACATGCTGAAACAAAAGCCATCGATCAGCATAAGAAGAGGTGATGAGCGCACACGCACCTCTAAATGGTTCCAAATTGTCAACTAAGGGGGCGCCAAACGCAATGATATCACTACGAAGGGATTTGACCTCGAACTGGTGTGAATTATGGAGGCGCTGTTACTGAACCCATCGGTAACATCCAATATATGAATAAGCCTATCATCATGCCGCAACGGTCTTTTAGAGCTGAGAAGACGCTTGCCCATAATAACAAGTTGTTTCGTAAGCTGACTGAGGGATCGTATGCGTTAGCATGCATTGGGGAGAACATGCATCAAAGCAACATCCATCGCGAGCGTAACTGGTCGTTGTCATCATCTTCCGGTTAAGGGTGAGGACTGCTGGAAGACTTCAATTAATCGTGACTTGGTGATCCGACAGCCCAGGGGTTTGGGTTTCATCTTGTGCGCGCTTTTCTCGATTCCGGTGCTTCTCTTGTTGTGATCAAGGCCAGAAAGCTCCAGAGTCCATCTACACCCGCCTTTGATGTTGGTCTGGTATCACAAGTTTTCCAGGAGTTGGCACTTGCTGAATATCATATCTGATCTGTGTTGGAGTTGTCGGGAAGTTTAAACTGACCTCGAGCTGTCAACGAGTGTCTCCTCTGCATAGTAGGTACAACATTTACTCACGACACTCATGTACACCGTTTCGCCGCATCAGCCTGGGTAGTCATTGCAATCGTCAATCTGTGTGCAGCACCATAGCACAGACCAAGATATGGACACAGGAACACTTGTGTTTATACACATTGTCGATCTAGTAGGATCTAAAATATGAGATTATAAGCGGATCCACCACATAGAGCGTTTCGCATTGAAGGTAAATCCTCGATGATTATGAATACAGCAGTCTACTAGCCATCTCAAATCCAAGGAACGTCGCCCCGTTCGCAAATGGTGAACTGGTGAGCCATGAGTCAGTGAAACGTTTCTGAGAAATCAGATACGCACCGAATCAAAGTGGGCCCAAGACCACGTGTAAATGCGCTAATTCCCTCGGTTCTCCAAACTTTCCGCACACAATCCCGTGCCGAAGTGTATTTCTGTCCAGTAGAAGGGGTAAATCCGTCAGTCTGCATTCTAGATTTGATCATGTCTATAGGGTATATCACCGCCCAAAGCTGTCGCAGAATTAGCTCGATGTACACGTGAATTGCATTGGGCAGAGGGAATGGGACTTACGGCGTATCCAGCTGTTGCGCCGTACAGAACGGAGTTCATGGGATTAATCTGGTCCCGTCGTATGCCCTTCTGGGTCATTTCGCGTTGTACAAGCTTTTCGTATGCCAAGAAGTAGACGCCGTAGCCTGTCGCTTCACGTAGAAAGGTGACAGCCTGTCCTTTAAATAGTCCGGCAATGCCATGTTGTGAGACAATCTGTTTCATTGCGTCAAATGGACCTTTGTACATTGGGTTCGTATTTGATTGCGTCTGGAGACCTAAAGAGAAGGTTAAAAAGCGGAAGCTACTCACGCACATAATACGGGACTCACGAATGCGAATGTGTTCCACTGGACCAGAAACCACACCATTAGCAAGCCCTGCTGCTACTCCAGCAATGACCAGCTGCCCTCCACCAAGCATCTTTCCCTCTTCTCCACCTTCACCTCTAGCTAGATTCTGAGCTGTAAATATCCGCTTTGCATATTCGAGTACTCCAAATTGTATTGATACACAGACACCAATTCCCAGCAATGGTGTTAACGTGCCCTAACAGAATGTGAGAAAGAACAGCGTAGAGTATCAAAAGCATCACCTTGTAGAATGCCAGAGGCCCTTCATTTTTCAAGATACCACCAGCGCAATGCAGCATGCCACTGTAAGTGCCCTTTGCCGAAGTTTGCATGCGCTGAAGGAGAGTCAGAATGGGTGCGCAAGGCATCCTTGTCTGTATTTTATAGCCACTCTCACCACTTTCACGATGTCGAAGGGTTGTCCGACAAGGACCTAGCACATGAGTTGAGTCAACAGCGCAGTATTGAGGCTATTTCATACACACCTGAGCTATGCCTCCAGCCGTTCCAGCCATAAGGTCCTTGATCGCGTTCGACATTTGCGACTGGCTATTCCTGAGGGAGAATTGATCTAGGGTGCAAGTTGGAACTTGAGAAAACCTGGAATGAATCAGCCTGGCAATTATACAAATCGCGGAGTTTCACACCGATTGCCGACCACTGCGTAGCGCGGATAAAACTCTAACTTGCTGGCCGTAGACACAACATAGTAAAAGTGTGATACTTATTCACCAAGTCAATAAGACGGACAGTTGATGATGAATCGATAAAGTTCAGTATATGATATAAATACTTCAAGTTACTCCGGTCAGTCCAGTCTGTACCCGACCAACATCATAATCAAGGCTATACTTATGACCTTCCACTTAGCATCTCATCTCAGTACCCAGTACTCATGACTGAGCCTAGATCCACCGAAATCAACACAACAGCGAATTCGACCACCAACCAAATTGGAGATGAGGATGCAGGTGAATGGGTTGAAGAGGATGAAAATTATGATGACGATGACTACGACGACGGAGAAGAAGAAGCAGAGGAAATTGCGCGTCGGTTGAAGGAACAACTATGGGCGGACATTAGCAAAGCGCAGGCAGACCGCGTAAATGTCTCCACGACGGCATCAATTCCTGGTGCACCACTACATGATGGTGTTTCATCTACGGTTCCTTCCACGGTTCCGATCACACAACCACCTCCCCAATCATCCACGTCGTCCAAGAAGGAAGAGGCCGCCTTGAAGACAATGGGGAACGTGCTGAACATTGCAGGAAAGGACCCTCTAGTTCATTCAACTCTAGCGTCTGCAGTCGTTCCTGGTACCGGCAGCAGCGTTCTGGAATTGCTCAATCACACAGTTGCCGCTGGGACAATTTCCAAAGACCTTGCAAAATCACTCAGCATGACCCTCGTATCTTTGGCTCGCTCCGACGCTCTTTTTTCTGCAATGCGTCATTCTAATGCGCCCTCACTACAGCTGGACAAAGGCAAGAGGAAACGCGACGAGACCGAAGAAGAACAGCAGAAAAATGAGTCACGAGCTTTCAAACGGCCAACTTTTGCACATGGTCATTTGCAGAGCCAGATAACAGACGCAGTTCGCGTCGTTTCTGAAACTCTAGCCTCACATCCACCTTCCAACGGCCCGCCAGATCCGTCGATCATTTCATCAATCCAGTTACAGCTGCACCAAATATTTCTTTTTGCGGTCACCTCTTCTGCGAGAGGAGGACCTGAAACAAATGCCTTACAGGAGGTCAGCGGGCTTATTCAGGTGGTTGGAGTTCTGAGTGGTAGTCCCATTGGCCCCACCGCTGTCCCACCAAACGCCCACATTCAACCCCCTGACGTATCGATGTATCCTCCCCGTCCATGGATACCGCCGGGAACTGGCCCTCAGCCTGTCCCTTTCAGCGATATTGGTACCGCAGTATACCCATGCTTAGTGCCAGGTTGCCGCAAGATTTTCGCGCGATTGTTTAATTTACGAGCGCACCAACAAGTGCACGCGGTCCACAGGCCACATCGTTGTGCTGCATGTCCTGCCTCTTTTGCCCGAAATCACGATCTGAAACGCCATGCCAAACTACACGACAAGACAGGGTTCCAGTGCGCTGGCTGCTACAAATTGTTCTCGCGGCGTGATGCAATCAAGAGGCATAAAAACAGCAGCGCTGCTCGTGGTGGCAAAGGGGAGGCATGTGTCAACGCGGCCATTAAAGAAGTCGAGCTGGACAAGGAAAGTGGGGACGATGCACTGCGGGAAGGTCGACGAACACGGATGTGGGCTGATATTGTGACGCATTCCGCGGCGCCCACAACAAGTTACGGATCGTTTGGTGATGATTGGGATCCAGAAGAAGGGGAAATGGATGGCAACGTCATCGGCCATGCACAAGAGGCTGTGCTTAGTCTCCATAAGACGTTGCAAGCACATGTGTCCAGCGCGCTAGGAACAACAACGGATCATAATATTCCCCCCATGCAAGTTGATCCGGCTGGGGGTCAAGCGACCTTGGCTAGCGTCATCGCCAAGGCCCAGCTGCAAAATATGCCACATTCGCAAGATAATTCAGCGGTGAGCGCTGCCAATCATAGCACGGCCGAAGCACAGCCTTTCTCTCTGGATGACGGAAGTTACGCTCCGAATAATGATTATTCTGCTCCAGCTGCGGACGGTGCACCGCCGCTATCACTGTATGGACTTTCGGAGGAACAAGCGCGACTTTTGGAACAGGCAATCGCTAATGCTGCGTCTGCTGCTCAAGCACAGGCAGAAGCAGAGGCTGCGTTGGAAGAACAGGAAGAGGACTATGAGGAGGATTACGACGAGATGGATGACAATGACATGGAGATGAGATCAACTGTTGGAACTGAAGTCCCTTCGACGTCGAAACCATAATGTTGTCTATGTATTGCGGGTGCGCAAAGTACTCTGACAATTAATACTATAGCATTCTGCCGCCTCCCAGGCATGACCAGCAGCCATCCGTAATGCATCTATCTAATCATACAATTGTTGATATCGTCCAAAGTAATGAATATATATACACAGAATGCGAAAAGGCTGAATAGCAACGTGAGTAACGAACTGAAATCATAAAGGTCGTCGCTTACTGGTTATAACATCAAGATACGGACCCTACATCTTCCCCCGTGGTTTAGGCGATCTGGGTGCTGCGTAGAGTTCTTTGCGTTTTGCCTCTGCTTGCCGCCAAAATTCTTGGCTTTGTGGAGATTCGCATCGCCAGGCTTGTGCGATAGCTTGAGCGGGCGATAAGTTTGCGTGATACATTGACCCTGTAGTATTCCCATCTTGTTTTGGGCGGGGGTCGGACGTCATCGCATTCTAGAGTTCAGAAAACATACGAGTTCAGGATTCCGAAATACAAGTGAAACCGATGTAGCAAAATTGGCGTACGGCAGCTCAAGGTTCAAACGGTTGGGACATGGACAGGGACCGGGTGATTGGACTTTTATACAAGGTTTGGTAAGTGGACCAAATCTTATTCCTTTCCGTCTGCGGGAGCGCGTCGATTCTGGAGACTGACCAGGGGAGACTCTCCATTGTTGTTCGCCCTATATGGAAGGGTCAAAGCGGGCGGATAGACCACCGGACGGTATATCTAGGCCTTCTGCGATGAGCGCAAGACTTCGCGTAGTAGCCGAAAATGGGTAGTGAACAAACGAATTGCCATAAAAGGCAGTTTCAAGGCGGACGGCGCACGTAACTTTCATGGATTGAGCGCTGTGTTAGAACGCCTCATGCAAATTGCATCAAAGACATGTCAATGGCGTCCATTGTCTGAAGTTCACAGGGAAGACAGAATGGTAGAGGAGGGGTGAGTCAGAGACCCACGAGTGTGGCAAACGCGGCATAGGCAGCGGTAAATACCCTGGGTGTCAGGGACAGCCAACAAGGCACTATTCTTCAACCAAGCTTTCATACTAGTAGGCACGGGAAGCACGGAGAAGAAGCAATCTAATACTTCGAAATCACCTCAAATCTGGTGGTAGTAAATGACTCACATGCATTGTAACCCAAGTATGGGAAGATCAATGTACTTTACATTGTACGACCTCATGCGTGAACTGTTGTTGTATTGGCGAGTACCTGCAGTAGACACGAAGCCCGAATAGAACCTACAATGCAGCTAGCTTAGTTCCGGGGAATGGAAGTAATGAAATGCGGGGTTAGGTCCAAGGTATTACAATTTTATGGTCAAGTTCCTGTAGGGTGTTCTGTGTGTGCATGCCGGAAGCAGACTAGACACCGTGTCAACAAATCACCCGTGACTTGCTTGCCGCAGCTTGCGGCCTCCCGCCTCGTGAGTGAACGAGCAAAACTCACCTACTTATATACTGAACTCTCTTTTAATCCAACCATACCCTTCAAGATGGCCGAAGCGTCAGTCTAATGATTTACATACGTGACACATCGCTCTGATGGATTCTGTCTCCCAGATTTACAAATTTCCTTGCGGGATCACCTCTCAATCGTCTATCATGGCTGAGGACATCTCATTCATTCCTCAATGCAGTCGTCGTCTCACCTGCCACGAGGTGGATCTTATTCAATGGAGGCCAACCACTTGTCGCTTCTCACCCTGGTGCACAGAAACGAAGTCTGGCGTTGTTGACCACCGAGGACGTTAAACCCTTACTGGGTGCAGGACCATTCTTTGGTCAATGCGAGCAGGAAGAGCAACTCGACGTATCAGATGCACCCATTCTCCAAGCTGCCCGAATCCGTGGTCCATCAATAGTATTCCTTGGTTTGAAAGAGACAGAAACTTCAGGAAGTGCTCTCCCATCTTCCGAATTCAAAGATCCCCATTCTGCTGTTGCGAAACTCACCGGAACCCCTTACTTTTCCGCGGATATCGCGGACCTTGATGAGAATAAGGTTAATGAAACCATAGAGAACGCCCAACTTGCAAAGGATGGATCGACACTGACTTTTATGGAGCCACGTGCTGCGATGTCAAGTCTCGATGTATTTACTGCAGCGATCTTTGCCGAGGCTCGGAGTATGGTAGATTGGAACCAAAGGAACAAGGTATGTGCTGTGCTGGTATTTGCTGAACAGAAGCAAGGCTTATATGTAAATGGGATGATCCAGTTTTGTCCTGCCTGTGGTTCACCCGTGTACTCCTTGTGGGCTGGATGGAAGCTAGGGCTGCACGTCTCTACTTCCCTGGGCCGATAACACGGACAGGAAACCTTGTCCCTCTGGGTTTGTTCCAACACTGCGTAGGAAACAATCACTCATATGACATGCATGAAGGCGAGGACTACACAATTTTGCTCATCCTCGGACAGATCCTGTTGTCATCATGCTCGCCATCGATGAATCAGGAGAGAAAGTCCTTCTCGGGAGAAATGTTCGCATACTGATGTTCAGTCGAGCTGTCTCTTCTAACAGTGCCTCGTAACAGAAAAAATTCCCTAGCCAATTCTATTCCTGCGCTTGCTGGCTTCGTCGAGCCAGGCGAGTCTTTCGAGGACGCCGTCAAGCGGGAGATGTGGGAGGAAGCTGGAGTGAAGGTCTGGAACATCCGATACCACTCTGGACAGCCTTGGGTACGTCGACTCTGCACGGCACAACCCCAACCTATTTACCCCGACATTATAGCCATACCCAGCCAACTTGATGCTCGGCTATTATGTCACCGCTGATTCTTCTGCGCCAATCCGTACAGATTTAGACAACGAACTCGAAGGTGAGGCATCTGATGCTGTTGCGTTGATGGTTGGAGTTTGACTCGGGGATGTGTCGTAGATGCTCGGTGGTTCACCAGAGAAGAGATCCTTGCCTGTCATACGACATGCCAGTGGAACTCACTTCTCCCGCCGTGACTACAAGAAGATCGCGGAGATCCAAGATGGTCCCGATAACAACCCCGCGCCAGCGAAATCTCAAGAGGAGCCTGTAGAAGTTAACCCCAATGACGAGCCCCCATTCAAGATACCCGCGCCGACTGCAATTGCGGGCGTTCTCATTCAGCATTGGGCAGAAGCAAGGGGGAAGATAAAATTAGAAGTGGACGCGAGTGGGACTACTGCACAGGCATTCAGTGAATGAGCACATTCCCTAGAAGCATGATATAAATAGATGTGGGTATGGTTCAATCTATTCATTTGGTTTGGGAGAAGTTCGTACAGGAGTGTGGGACTCCGTGCCACGAAAGGTTACCGCTAAGTGCTTGATAGACGCTGGAGAACCGTGGAAGAGATGATATTTACAATACAGTTTCGAATAGGAATCAAGAATGAATCGAAACTCACTAAAGAATGAGTGTATGAACTACTAAGTACTCAAACTGTAAGGTGACGGTAACCATTTAATGAAAGATAAATGCGTTGCGGCGCAGTGAACAAAGGGAAGATCCTTTCAGACCGTCAATTTAAGTACTGATGAACTGGCAACGAACGTGATTGCGATAAAGAATGTAATGTACGTCGTCATCGAATGCGATTCGGGACGGTAGTTCCTGACCTTAAACGCAACTAAGGACACTTGGAAGCATCGATGATAGAGTCAAGGAGCATATCGTGGTAATCACCACCCGCCTCCCACATCGCGAAACCGCGCAGCTTGGCGTTCTTTATATATTCGCCCTTGGCAGCAAACGATTGGACGTTATCGAAGGAGATCATAACTTGTGACGTCTCGTTGTACACATACGACTGTAAAAGCAATGAAATGAGTACTCTTCCTGCAGGGTGGGAAATCATATTTACCGTCTGACTGCAGGTATCGTATCTGTCGTAGATGCCATGAGCAGGCGTGCCTTCTTCAGTAAGGAAACCATTTGCAATGAGTCCCCAGAAGTTGAAAGTACCCCCTGTGCCCTCGTAAATGCCACAGATATCAATACCACCAGGACTATTATCCCATGCGTCGCCCAAGGGCTGGTTGGAAGCGTTGAATGCGGGGTATGCAGCCAACGTCTTCTCGTGGGACTGGAAGGCGTCAGAGGGAGGGACGCTGAACGAGTGGCCGTAGGCGGCAACCCCGAGCACGATCTGGTTGGCCGGCATCCCTGCGTCCGTCCAAGCCTTGACTGCAGAAACAGCAGAGCCCTGTTGGTTCGTGGGCGCGGCGCAGGTGTCGTTCAGCGGTGAGTTGGGTCCCACAGTCGAGAACCAAGAGCCCCAAACGTCATAATCCATCACGGTGATGTAATCGAGGGCGTTCGCAAACCCAGTAACGTCCTTGGAAGGATGTCCAGTAGCATCAAAGAAGGGTGTCAGCCCTGCTGCGGCCGAGAGGGTGAGATTTGCCGCCCGTGGGTGTTGGCGAAGTTCCTGGAGGAATGCGACGAAATTTGCCGTATCGTTCACGTTGATGGTGTTACAGCCGATTCCCTGATTGTTCGGGGACTCCCAGCTGTTGAAAATCGAAAAAGACTTAGGTCAGCGTCTGGTGTTGGAAACACAGGAATCAACCTACTCGAATTGGATGCCATCAAGGCCGGACTGGAAAGCAAAATCTGTCAGAGTCTTGACAAATGCCGTCCTATTTTTGGCAGTAGCAACGTTGGAAGAGAACCAAATACCCCCAGTCCAGCCTCCGATAGCAATATGGGCCTCAACACCCTGCGCGTGGGTTAGAAAACAAGAATAGGAGGGGCAAATTCTTATTTGCTCACATGTCGGTGGGCCTCGGAGATGAACTTGGGGAGCATCTCGCCATCAGAGTCTGCCATGTTCAGCTTAGTGATGTCAGGAGTGGTCTCTCTAAGAGAAACAGACACGTTCACGTTAATCAAACCCATCCGCATCCACGCCAACAGCGGCTAACTCACGCAAATGAGTAGTACAGCGTGTTGTACTTGTCCCAGCTAATCGAAGAGAGCGGGAATCCGTCAGTCGCATGCCATCCAGCGTACCAGGCTGCTTTGACAGGTGCAGTGGAACGGGCAATGGAACGGCCGACAAGCGGGTTGGCGCTTACATTAATACTGGTCAGTGCAAGAAGAGGTAAAAAGAAGGTGAATAGCATGACGAGGAAACTTGATAGCCTGTTGAGAGTCTGTGATCACGGAAACAACTTCTTATAGCCGTTTTCGCCACCTTGGATCCTTGGCTCATTCCGGGATAAATAGCGATATACGTGGTTGCGAATTTGAAGCCTGGTAGTCGAGGTAACCCACTAGATGGCCAGCGCGGCGAGTGACTCGGACTCTAGTATCATGGAAGCGGTCGCTCGCTCGGACTTGCCGGTGATCGCAGACCATAGCTGCATCCGATCCAATGATCTGCCGGGATGTAGGAAAAGGCAACTTTCATAGGGAAATGATAGTTCATTCCGGACCATATCAGAATATCATAACATTGCCTGCAAGACACCGTCACCATCTCTCAGTATACACTCCCCTTCGAAAAGTACACGGTCAGACATCCCGTTGTCTTTGATGAACTGAACGCAAGTAACATCAGTTGCTCCTGGTTGACACCAGACAGCGGGGATCGAAAGCTCCTCGACTTGCTTGAGTAGGTTGATAGTGATCTTGCCAAACACGTGTTCAATAGTGAAGCTATGACGTTGGCAATAGACTACTGACCTTAGCGGGCGTTATGATACTCACTGACGTTTCGGTAGGGTTCGGAAGGTCAGCCTAGAGACCGTATGGTCTTTATGCCCTCCAACTCGTCATTTGACGGGTGGATCCGGGGTTACTGACTTGTCCCGCTGGATATACCATTTGAGAACCTATAGACGATATCGTCATGTCAAAGTATGACAAATCATGAAACAGGGAATACCTTCGTGCCGAACTTTGACTGGTCTGTAGAGGCACCGACCACGGCGTAGTGCGGAAATGACAAAAAGAGCTTTTGCTTTTGGATGGAGCTTGTCATGGTGGAAAGAAACCGGAGATGCATCACTGTGTGAGACTGAGTGAATAACGGTCTTCTACTGCCTGACAAGGAAATGATCCATTTATAGCTGCTGTGACGCATGTATCATGTAAATCTTTGGCTTTCATATATTGCTTGGACGTTGTAAGAGCTGAAAATTCATGGTATAATAAAGAAGGAATGATTGTCTTCCTTATATTCAATGCCTAGGAGAGACTAATTCACGCAGCAGTATATCGACAGTCTTGAAAAGCACTGATCCCTGCAAAGACAATCAAATTAATAGAGGAGGGGATACGGTGCGTGTAGAAATAAACATTTTACCCTAATAGATTTTACCGACCTATCATGTCATAACGGAGACAAAGCCCCAACGAGAGGAAAATCCGAAGGTCGTGTGCATCAGAGTGCTGGCGGCATTTCGTTGGACTGTGTCACGACGGCGGAATAATCATAACTACCGGTGAAGATAATGGTTGCTAAAGACGCGCAATAGACGCAAAGACTAGATGATGTGCTATCTTCTGAGCGGAGCAATCCATACTATCAAAGCAGAATGGAGGGTTGGCGAGGAAGGGTACAAATGTTTGTTTCTGGTTTGTCAGATGCGGTCGAGCGAGGTGGAAACGAGGCAGAGGGGTGCGCGTACATTTGAAGAACAACCTCACAACAATGCAACTTGTGAAGTTATTCTTGTTGAACACCATCAAGATGGCCAGCTGATGTACTTGGAGGAAAATTGCCACAGAGATCTGTCGGCAAAGAGCGTGGGAGGGTCGCGCACGGGCCAGGTCTCAAAGGTATATAAGTGTGGTAGCAACATGCTGAAAACCTTAGAACATACTCAGCTAGGATCTATTTTATAGAAACTAACTCGAGTCTCGCATGTTTACACATGCCACATCCTTCAAATCCACTCGATGACAACCGCGCTCTCTCGTTCGACAGAGAACATGGCCTTCTCGTTTAATTACGTGGGGTTTCGAGGACGTTTGGTTCTGGTCTTCGCGTGACTGCTTGCAGTTAAGCGAACCGGAGCCAGCGAGTCGAGCGTCTGTCTGATGGATTTCTATCTGTATTATTTTCTGTAACTGTCCAATACAATTTGACTTGATGAAATTTTGTGAGGGCCTCGGAAGCGTTGCTGGAGTTGTCTGTGCATGTTTAGCCGTATGATCATCCTTACATAAATGAAGCATGACACGCAAATACCAGGTGTCAGTCGTGCAGTCGATTATAAACTTGAGTATGGACTCCAAAGACCTTCAGTTTACGCCATGAAACTTTTTGAGTTGACTTTGCCTCCCTGGTATTCTAACGCAGTCGTTCGTCATATCACATTCGGCATCCTCATCGGGTTTACCTTGTCCGTAACATCAACTTCCATATCATCATATTGGCGTTCTCGACGACGTCAAAACCTCTCGCAGGAGCAGAACGACCTTCGGCCAATTGAGTTGAGAAGCAATGAAGTTGTATGTGGTGTCACTGGACTGATAGGTACGTAACTTGGCCGTTGGAGCGTTCTTCGAGGACATCGAAGTTTGAATGTCTAGGGAATACGCCTTTGGTGAGGATCGACTCGTTGAGTAATGCTTTAGGAGTCGAGATTCTTGGAAAGGCAGAGGTGTGTTTCGAGCTAGATCATCCCCCTTCAATGTTTCCAACTTTTCTGTGATCTGTAGTTTCTGAATCCCGGAGGGAGTGTCAAGGACCGAGTTGCTCTGCGCAGTGAGTTCGTCGCACAAAAATCGACTTAGAACTCATCGCTTTATGAATATGAAGTAATCGAAGATGCGGAACGGCAAGGTTTGCTACACCCACACACTAAATCACGCATCTTTGAAGGCACTGTTGGATCTACTGGCATCTCAATAGCGACGATAGCGAAGGCAAGGCAAGTGGCCCTAACCCTGGCGCGTGAACGGTTCTGATAACGAGGTGTTGCAGGGGATATGATACAAGTGGGCATCTTCCTCGAGTTGTTGAATCCATCTCACATTTCTTAGCCATTATCATGCCGGATGATGTTGCCCAGGAGAAGGTGAATGCGTTACAAGCCCTAGGAGCCGATGTTCAGCGTGTTCGTCCTGCGAGCATCGTCGATAAGAAGCAGGTGCGAGTTCATATCGTGGTTACCGTTTTTTTCTTTACTAGAACCTACATGATAATCGTAGTATGTGGTGAGCAATATTTTTATCGAGGAAAGTTACGTAGTGGATATTCACGGGGGTCGTCTGCGAAAAGAACATCGCTAGGCGAGCAGCCATCGAATTCGGACGTTCAGATATCGCGACAGGATTGGAGGATGCCCATACCAGCCATGAGCTCAATACAGGTTCTGCATCTGTAGTGGTCACGACCACATCGTCGCACATTAATGCAGAAGGCACCATCGACGACCCAATGGATGAAGATCTGCTAAGCAAGCCAAGGGGCTTCTTTGCCGACCAATTTGAGGTGCTCCTCTTGATAAACAAACGGTAACTAAACTCACATACACATAGAATCGCAGTAATTTTGAAGCCCATTACGACGGGACTGGTCCAGAAATATGGCGTCAAACTAATAGCTATGTTGATGCATTTGTATCTGGAGCAGGTGCGCACATGTTATGTTCAAGTTATCCGGTTTTTTCAATACTATATGGACTAGGTACGGGCGGAACGATCGCAGGCATAGGGCAATTTTTCAAGTCGAAGAATGAGGATGTGCAGGTCGTCCTAGCGGACCCAGAAGGCAGTGGTCTCTACAACAAGGTCGAAGCCTGTCTTTGTTAGATGCCTGACTTTATCTCACACACCTTCAGGTTAAGCACGGCGTAATGTACGACCGCAGAGAAGCTGAAGGAACAAAACGAAGGCATCAAGTAGACACAGTAGTCGAGGGAATGTGCGCATACAAGTACCATTCAATTTACCCGTCTGACTTACCTATCTCCAGAGGAATCAACCGGATGACAAACAACATCGACCTTGGGATCCCGATCATAGATGACGTGTTCCGGTTCGTTGAATCCTTCATTTTCGGACCTCAGTAGAAGCTCACTGAAGACGAAGGATAACTGACGTGGAGGCGGTTGCTATGTCCCGCTACCTCGTTCACAACGATGGTCTATTTCTGGGTTCCAGCAGCGCCTGTAATCTAGTGGCATGCGTCAAATTTGTAAAGAAAATGAGATGGCGGGAAGGTCAAACACTCGTCACGATCTTGTGCGTTTCCCTTGACGCCCGTGGAATGAATGATGTGATTCACTATCTTCCCAGATGCGACTCTGGCAACAGACATTACTCCTAAGGTAAGTGTGTAGTATCAGGGAAGACCGAATGTTCTTTAACGCAGTTTGTGCCTTGGTTGTCGGCAGTTCTGGTAAGAAAATGTCATGTCTGGGTTGGAGAAACGTTGACGTCTGTATAGGAACGATGAATACTTGCGTAAAGCTAATATCCCAGTCGACCGCAGTATAATCGACGATCTAATCGCCAAACCTGACTCTGGAGTTTAATAATCCCAATAATGAATGCATAAGTTGCATGTGGTAAATAATGTATGCGAGTGCTATGGTACAAATGCTACTTGGTGAAGCAAACGGAAGAATAAAGATAGCAAGGACATCACATTGAAGGCCATAGTGGGGCAGATATACTAGGTGGTGTGTGGTTAGGCATTGGTCTGTGACCAAATCCGTTTTGACTAATAGAAAGATTCCCTGTGGCGGGAGGATGTGGTGAAATACGTGGTGCCTCCTTGGATGGAGATACACTGAGTGATGTGTGGGAGATGCCGTTCATACTAGAGAATCTCGTTAGTATCACAGCTACAGGGGAAAGGAAAGTGACACGTACGAGGTATCCTGAGCAGCGGCAGCAGGCGGGTCAGGTGTGATTTTGAGGAAACCAGCTTGCACCAAGAAGTCCCAAACTCGACTCGTCTTGTTCACATCAATCTTGACGAGATCACGCGCTTCCCTGCGGCGAAGCTTGCCTCCACGACGAGCGTACTCCCGGACGAGGGTCTCCTTGATGACAAGATAAGGTTTGGGTAGTATTCGGAGCTGCGAGCAGAGGGTCTGCTCGGCTGGAGTAAGCAAATGTAAGGACGGGCTATTGGCAAGATTGAGAGGGGCAGCTAGATAGCAAGGTAAGCCATTATATGATACTTGATGGGATGGACGAACGTGGTCTGCGGATCGGAGGACCCGTTCCAGCAGGGGTCCCAAGTTTCGGAGTTGATTCTCTCTCATGGCTTTTACGACCTTCCGAATCTCCTGTAACAGGGTCAGTAAAGAACATGAACAGAAAATGATGAAATAACATACTCGTGCTGCCTGATGCGCGAAGCTGTGCGAGTCGTTCTGAAGTATAATAATCGCGAGATAGATTTGCTTTCGCTTGAGCCTTACCGTACATGTGAGCTGCTTGAGAAAATAATTGTGGTACAATTCTTACCCGGCGAATGGAGTCGTGGTCAAACTTGTCGATATCGGCCGGAGTAGTAAGTCCCATTCGTCGATAATGCTGCAGTTCTTGTATTCTCTTCCTTAACATGGCTTCGTCTGTTGTAGCAATATCAGCGCCTTTCCGCCACAATGCTAAAAATTCTTACAGAGAATATCAGCTGTGAAAACTTCGAAATCCTCAGCTGTTTGGAGTCGAGCGAATGGTCGGAGCCGCTGAACAATATCCTTTTCTTCTTTAGGACGCTTCTTTTCGGCGGCTTGCATCTGAAAAAGGAGTTGAGCTTATGACGTGCGCACAGACACCGACATACCTTCTTATATTCTAAGAGACCTCGTTCATACATAATAGCTTTGGCTTCTCGTCGTTTGTCAAGACGCTGGTTGTACATTTCCATCAGAGTCAGCTTAAAGGCGAGTGATTCGTCCGTCTCATATGGGGGAGGCAGCGTTGCTTCGTCTGCATTTGCGTCCTCCTCCGTTGAAGCCTGCTGTTCGTTAGACGGTTCCTCTGACTTGACACGCGATTCGCCGTTCATGGAAAGATGTCCGTTGCCATTTACAATACCATTGACACCATTGACGGGTGGTTGACTGCTGTTCCTGGAACCAGCAACAGTTTTGCGCTCTTCCTGCATCCGTGCCCTGGCACGTACATCCGGGTCGTTCTCATCTTCCATGATCTGATCACCGCCCCATGCATGGCAAATTCCGAATTCTAGATCCTTCACAAGATCCTCCGCTTCATTATCGAGCTCGTGTTCGAACTCGAGTCTGCCAGGGAGGAAGGTGGCAATTTCGTGTACCCCAGGAGCGGAGGTTGGGGCTACCTTGGGTGGTGGAGGTAGGGAAGTGGTCATGGTTGACATTCGTCTGCGCTTGCGAGCCTGGAATTCATCTGGGTCGATGTTAAATTCGACATCCATCCGCTATGATATGATTCACTCAGTAAAGGGAACGACTTGAATCATATAGACGTACAGGAAGCGGCCAATCGCGGGAATCAACATATACGCTGTTGTAGTGTTCTTCGACATCTTCTTTTGTGCGCGTACCAATATGTTCTGCGATCATCTGCCAGTTTCCAAGGCCTTCCTGAGATATTCCCTCGATAAGTAAGAGCTCCCTGTAAATACAGTTTGAGATGGAACGATGCGGATGACATTGGTGACTTACTCATCTGCCCCCCAGTCAGCAGAGAAAATCGGATATGAGTGAAGTTCCTAGCATGCTAATCAGCGCAAGAACGTGCATCAAGCGTGAATATGTCATACAATAACTCGGTATGCATGACCTGCTTTATGTTTGGCGAACTCTTTGCCAGCGCAAAAGCAGGCTGGGCAGATATCCACGCCATCTCCTGGCTCACAGACAGGATCGGCGCACTTGATACGAGCGGAATGCGTCAAGTCGCACTGACAGCAATCGCATTGAATCTGCAAGCCGGGCTCGTTTACAGCTGCTCAGTTTACGTAAATGAAGCGTGAGAAAGGTATTCCATGAAGTAGACGATACCATTGGAATGGGTGGAAGGAACCACGTACTTTGGATTTCATCCGGCTGGTGTTGTCGTTTTCTATGGGAGACGGTCATCCCAGAAGAAAGGGACGGACAAGCCCAAGGTACCGGAGCTCGAAAGTCGACGGAGCTTCGAGCTCAGGATCTGAAACAGGTTAGCGCAAAGGCAATCATATGATCGTGAGCGAACGTACAGAGAAGTTGTATCTCGGCTCTCTGCTAAAAACTAAGGTGGCACGCGCCGTCGGGGATAGATGTGGTAGAACGTGCTAGTTGCTGTGCGACGCGGAGTGGCCGCCGGAGTCCTGCAATGTCGAGAGGAAATCCCAGCAGGTTGCTTGTTGCGAGGCCAAATGTATTGGTCTTGGGGTAAGGAATCGAAAGATGTACAAGGTCTTGGCAACGTGCTGCCTGGCGCCAATGCCAGAGACGAGGAGGAGAGTATTTACACATGTTTAGCCTCCCCGCCCTATCCAAAAGCGGATTACTTGAGCTGATTCAGCTGCCTTCAATGTGTGGGCCACTGGGCCTTTCAACTATAGTCCCGCAATAATATTCAAGCTATGCTGCCGCCTGCGGCGCATAGCTGCAATGAACAGTCGGTAGGCTCTTGGCAGCTCAAAATGTTGAGGAAGTCTATGCCACGACAATCAATTTAGGTGTGGTGCATCTCTGAATTGAATGTTGACCTCAAGTTCACTGACAATGTCGAGGAAGTAATGTAGCAACATACACGGAAGCGACACCTTTGAATGACTTAATTGTCAAAGACATCACAAATGCTGAGCATACTCTGCATTCCAGCGGCCTGTAAATGCAGAAGACTCATTAATCAGAACTCAAAGAAAGCCCCGTTTCTCAAACGCACGTCATGAGTCGTCATTGTCTCGGACGACTCTCAGAATATGATTGGGATGGGCATATCCAATGATGGATTGAGTTGCGTTAACCGCGGACACTCCATCTTCCCCTACTCAAGAGCCATCCGCTTTAGCATTGACATCAGTATGTTATCGCAAAAAGTATGTTTCAATGATGCTCCCTTGTATTATCTGTTTAGGCAGCAACCGCATGTTCTGCACTCTCGTGGTTAGCTGTATGGTTTAATGCCATGGAATGAGCAAGTTGAGTTCATTTGCCTTGCTCAATAGTCTCACCATAGCAGAATCTTCGCGGCTCTCCTCTCAACATCGCACGAAGTGTATCCAAGAGTTTCTACGGGCGCCGTGATATCATGGATTATTGGCCCATTCGCTGCATGCAGTGCATCCGTGTATATTTGATGGGACTATGTCGACCATCTATCGCACAAGATGTGAGCCACTTCGGTCTGGTTATCACTCCTGGCAAGCCCCTCCGCGCGTCCACGAGCCACGAGCTCTCGAAAAACATTGAACGCGTCATGCAATGCATCCATTTAGCTGTGGCCACTGTGCTTGACAACTGCTTGGTTGTTGCTTAGCATGCCTTTGTAATACAAATGGAGCGACATCAAAGCAAGCAAAGCGTCCACTACTATTTTCATCCGTTGTGGACTTGGAAGGATGGCTTGGACGTTGTGGATGTGGACGATGGGACTTGTGGATGTGGACGGTGCGTCCACAATAATGCAATTTATAATGCAACGCAGATCCGCCACTGTTCCAGACAGTCTTCACAATCTTCGCAACTCTTCATTTGTTTTTTTCTCCAAATATCAATCATGATTTCCTTCAAGAAGTTATACCAGAAGTGAGTCAACCGTTTTTAGGTTCCACTCGTTGGCATGATAGTAACCAATACCCCTTAGGTCTCACGACGACAAGACACCGTCTCTAAAGCACTCCAAATCGATGACGTTCGGACTCTCTCCACAAAGAAGCACACGCGAGCCTTGTGCTAACCCTTCCAAACCTGTGTATCGTGGCAAGGCCCCTCTCAATACTTCCGACATCATCTACATCGAGCAAGCTCCGGGGATATTGGATATTGAGCGCGCGCGATGTTATCCAGGTTTCCGAGACCTTTTGCCACATCGCGCCGACTGTGACTCGTTGACGGACTTATTGGACCAGTTCCCAAGTACCCCACCGCCACCTCCGAGGCCACCCCGCAGCGCCTTAAGAACGGCTTCATTGAACTCAAAGAACAGCAGGCCCAGATTGCCCCTGCAGAACTGCAACACAAGCCATCAGTATGTCGTAGGCAGACACCGAACGCTTCAGCGGTCCCCTACAGTTGCGTGCTTTTCGCGACCCACGGCCACGGCCTACCCTTCCCTTGCCCACAAGCAGTGGCACGAGCCCGCTGATAATCAAGCTGTCGCGAATACGATGCAAACAGCTGACGGCCAAATTCCCGTGGTTGGAAGCAGTAGACAAGTGGGCTGTGTGCGTGCCACGTCGAGCGCTGGTCGCTCGTACACCTCTGCCCCCGCTCCTACAACCAACTCCACGTGTCTACCGATCTCGCGCTCTGCGCACAGTTCGCGTGCAAGCCTGCGCCGGGTTCCATCTCATCTCTCCATTCCATGCACCGCTGCTCCAGATCATGGACAGTCTTATTGGCCTCACAACAATTACCGTGGGTTTTTGGAGGAGCAAGACCCGAACGTCATTAGTGCAATGATCAATCGTATCCGGTAGCTCCTTGCTACGACCCTTCGCAAGAGCAGCCACAGCCTATCTGTTTTGACATGGAGAACCCAAGCCACTTCAGGACGTCGCTCAGTTACTTCATTCACATGGCGGTAGCACAAGGTCGTCCTCTCGATGCACGCTCAAATGGCCTTTACCATCGCATCATCGACGCAGGTGATCCAACTGGCATCGTGCCGGAGATCGGCGCAGATTGGTCTCGACAGGTGGAGTATCGGTGAATCTGTACAGACAAGTGATTTGTCTGTGAAGATAGAATTTGCAGTGTTCTTCTTAGGCACTTATGTTGCATGATACAATATTTGTCTTATGAATATGATCTATGAAAAGAAATTTAGTCCATGGTCGGCTTGAAATACCAGAGCATAAGTACTACGATGGAAATGGCATTTTTTGAGTGCAGTCGATTTTAGTGCCACCCGGCAGAAAAGCCTTTTGTTGTTTGCCGTCACAAGCTTATTCAGCGTCCCAGATGTTCAAAAGCCCTCCTGCAATATACACTGAGCAAGCAACATTGAACCGTACGCAGAAGCAGCCATACTGATCGTCGAATTGCCTATTGCACCATCAAGTTTCAACCACGACACTAAAGCTAAAGCAGAAACACAACTCACTATCGAAACACATCGCTCTGGCCGCTACCTCCGAGTCATTCGTCGTTGAAATCGCATGTTTGAAGGTTATCCTAAATTATATAACGCAAGGGTCAATCATGTTGAATCCTGGATGTACAAAAAACTACGCATACTCACAAAGGTCACACATTTCATGCCAGGGCAACACTGAGAGTCCACGGTGCATTTGGTGTGTTGTTCGCCGCATGCACTGACGGCTATGGATGATGTCAAAGCAACGATAACGGCGAGGAAGGAAAAATGTGCATTATTGTGCGAGGCGACGAATCTGCTCAGATTATTTCGAATGATGATTCTGAAGGACGGGAGGAAGACTGCTTGCTTTATATCTTGAGTATAACAATGGAGAGCTCAGGAGTTCGGAAGAATGGTTATCGATGATGAATGGGACGAATTTAGGCAGAACCTTATAAGGCCTCCAGGCTGATTCATGATCGATGATCGGTGATGATTTGGCTGGAGTGAATGGGCGAAAATTGCATGCCAGCGAGTAGGTAGCGCAATGTCCGCCCATGTCCGACCCACCCGAAATGCAGTTTGAAATCGTAGACTTCATCCTGAATGGAGTGACCGTCTTAAACCACTGGCAGGGAATGAGTACGAAAACGTAGCTAGAGCAATTAACTTGAATGTCGTATGCAATGAAGGAACCGTCGCTCAGGCTTCAGGAAAACCCCCCGGCGGGCGGTTGCTATCTTTAAATAATCAGGGTACATGTTGCAGTACTATACTAAATAGTTGCTACGTCTTAACATCATGCATGCAATGATATACCAAGCACTGAGCGCGTGAAAATTACGCTCCCTAGGGCAATCATGAAGGAGGGAAGAATTAACTAGCCCTTTTCCATGGTGCATTCAAGTTTCATTGGCTTCGCTGTCTCCAATTTTTATCGCGGCATCTTCCTCCACTCGCTACGCAACTTCAGTCATATACATACCTACTCATAGGGGAGACTATCTACTACATTGCTATGCACAATACGGGTCGCTATCACAGACACAGACACAGACACTACACACATACACACTCATAAGGGAGACCATCTACTACATAGCTATGCACAATACGGGTCACTAACACATACACAGGCACTATACATACATACATTCTGTCCATGCTCACAAGCCTTGCTTGTGAGTATCATAATCAACTTCTTCAGTTCTGGAATGATTCGGTCAACGGTTCTGAGTGTTCAGTACCTTGTTCGTCTGCATAAAACCAGTCAGTGCCGAGCTCATATCAGACAACTGCAATCAGGAGTGAACTCACAGGCGGCAGAAGCACTCGGAGACCGGATGTTCAAGGTCGCGTAGTTCACTTCCGTGCCAGGGGCGAAATACATGGTTCTCTCGCGATTCACGGGATATTGCTGCAGCTGGCGAGCGCCTGCGCGCGGCAGTGTCTTTCTTGAGCAAGAGTGGCTGCCTCGAGGGAGTGCTAAAGAACTGATCAGTATGCAGATTTGGTGTGCTCAAAACATGTAGCTTACTCGCTCCAGTTGCCCCCTTGGAGTCAAGGTTGAATGTGGCTCCCGTAACAACAGAGTCTTCGCTGAATATCATGCACTATTTTTGGGTGGCGACCGATGCACGTGTAATTCCCTTCTTGAGTGCTAATTTGTATGGCGTCATTTTGGAACACAAAGGACAAAATGGGTGCACATACTTGCTGAAGTGATCGAGGATGTTTGATTGACTTCATAATCACTGCAAGGGATCGACGTAACACTGGGTGTACCTGTTGAAGGGTAGGAAGGGCCCAGGTGCGAGCCGTTTGTCAAGGAAAGATTGGATTGAACTGAAATGGGCCTTTCGGACGGTGAGGTCGGTTTAGGTGCGAGAACCAGCCAGCGACTTGAATCATTGTCAGTTGATTTATGGCACTCAGTCTCGAGCGACGGCGACGGCGGATAGCACCCACCCATACCAGTAGTAGCAGCTGGAGACACTGGCCCTTTTGATATCTTGTCTTCTTCGTGTCTGCTGCACGCTCTCTGTAAACTGCTATTAAGCAAGTTGCTGCTTAGAAATCAGAAAGAACGAACCTTAATCCTCAACTTCAACCTCCCGCACTCGTCGAGTGTCTTTTTCAATGTGCTATGATTCGTGTCTTCGTTCAACAGAACACGAGCATCTGCGAAACTATCAACCATTAAAATGTCGTATATGATAAGACATGACGCTTGTAAAATACCTGGAGTATTCACCCACAAAAGACAATCGCTCCTCCTGCGTTAACAAGTTCGTGTAGTCGCCGCAGGATTTAAGAATAGCCTCCAGGATGCTGTCTATACCGTCGAGGACCTGTGCGCTGGGGTCAACCGATATGATAATTGGATTGGGATCCACCATCTTAGTAGATGGTGCGAGGGTTGAGTCGGTGTCAGCTGATTTGTGGCACTCAGTCGTGAGCGACATCAACAGCAGATGGCGCCTACCTATAATACTAGTAGCAGCTGGCGACTCTGGCCTTCTCATCATGATGTCTTCTTCTTGGGGTCTGCTACACGCTCTCTGTAAATTGCCATTAAACAAGTTGCTTAAAAAATCAGAAATAATGAACCTCTATCCTCAACTTCAGCTCCTTGCACTCGTCGAGTGCCTGGAGCAATGTGTTACGAGTCACGTCCTTGTTCAACCGAACATCTGACAAACTACCAACCATTAAAATGTGGTATATAATAAGACATGGCGCATGTCAAATACCTGGAGTATTCATTCATAAGAGACGTTCGCTCCTCCAGCGTTAACGAGTTCTTGTTGTCAGTGCAGTTTTTAAGAATATCCCCCAGGACGCCGCTCATATCGGCGAGGACCTGTGCACGCGAGACATGAGTGTTCTTCCAAAAGAAATTCATGATGCAGTTCTGGTAGAATCTAGTGATACGGTCAATCTGTGGAGTATGTTGATGATGATCTGGCACATACCTCTCATTCGTGCAGTATTTGTACCTCTGTGAGACCTAACACAAAACACCAGTAAGGTATTGTCCGGCCTTGAATTCCCTTCGCAACGTTGAGATTCATAGAACATGGACAGAACAAGGGGATTCACTAGTGGGTGCTGGTACTGGAGAAGATTGTGATCTGTCGTGGTATGAATAGAGTCAGCGGGAAAAATATGCGCCCACAAACTGCAGTGCTCAATACCGTCACATGCACACATTCATTTATATGCACCGAGACTATCGAGCAATCATTTTCATGAGCTGCAGGTTCTCCTCCGCCGTCGTGCATACCACTATTGATATTGAATGTTGAATATCAATTGCTCATGCATCATGTTGAGGTTTAGGTTTACCGCCCTCACGGAGTAGAACCAAGGGCAAATCCTTTTTAAATTAGACATGCTTCCCTTGGCGCGTACCTCACAGAGTTTTGAACCTGGGGAATTGCGTCAGTGACGGGCGATGCAGTAAGTCCTTCGCACCTCCATGTTAATTACAAGGTTCGCAACAGCCACATCGAGGCCTTGATGAAAGGCGCCTGCCGTTGCTTAACCGTGTTGACATCGGATTGATGGGATCATCACGTCTTCCATTATTGCCAATCTGGCATGTATTATTTTTCTGGTTTATCCTGCAACAACTTGAGGGATCTTGAATGCTCGGCAAGGAATTTGATTGATTGTTCTATGAAGCAAGATGGCCGTGCACAGGCTGAAAATATGGACCAGGTGCTTGGCTTGATGTATCCATTTTCCGAGTTGCATCTTCCTGCACTTGTCTAACTTAACCGATTGATACGTGGACAGACGGCTGGATGTGATACGTTGATGGGTGGCGTACATAGCACAGCGAGATGTAGCTTGTTCTGAATTGACAATATTGCCCCGTCATTATCGGATTCAAATCCAGACAACGACCTTCCTCGTTTCAACGTCCCACAACTTCACTGTCAGCACATCCCCTTGCAAACGATCAATGATGAATTACGTAGTGGTAATGTTGTAACACCAGCTGTCCATCCAATACAGCACTACCAATATGGTGGGCTATGCTCCCAAGAAGCTGGACCTTTTGAGAGACTAGATGTTGTATGAACGCGCATGCAGCGTACGCTGCGCCCATTAGTGACTGTCGTGGGCGGAAGGAAACGCACAACAGAGGAACAGCACAACACGAGCCCACCATTTAGAGTTCTTGATGCGTTCCGCATCGTGGCTAGCTGGTTTCGGCCGCCAAGCAACATATAGTGCCTGTAGATAAAACTTGAGACACCAGCCATGCAGAACACATCCCAAACAAGACGAACCTTCTTGTCATCCAGTGCAGGAACTTCGACAACAAGAGGTCTAGGGCGAGGAGAAGTGCTAGGTCTTGGGCTTTGCTGGAGTGTAGTTGGTTCATCGACATTGGGTTGGGAATGGCGGAAGAGTTGGGGAATGCGAGCGAGAAGCGCATGGGGCCGCGATCCACAACAGGGTGCAAAAGAACGGCGGCGGTGTTGTGGTGAGGAAGGATCGTAGTTTTGCACACCATCGAAAAAGCCTTGTGGCACTCGACGTGGGGTTGGAAGGATCTGTGGAGGTCGGGGAGTATTGGCCTGGAATGTCGGCGTCACAATCAGTGTCAAGGTCAGAAAAGAATCAACGTACACCTGATAACGGCTTGTGCGAGGGGGGCATTAGCGTGTTTCATTCTGGAAAAGCCACGAAAGGTTACATACCTTCTTCTTGAGTTCAGAGTTTTGTGCCTGACATTCATTGGGAATGAGATCACGAATGACAGTCAAGTTGGTACTCACATCAGGTATGGACAGGAGGTCTTCTAGGCCAGTTGTTTTGAGGATAGCTTGGATGTCCCACACGTACGCGTTACTATCATGACAAGCTGTGGATAGCAGCTTGCCATCAGCGGAGAAGGCCGCACAGTCGACGTGCTGTTCGTGTTGGAGAGTCGGGCCGACTTGAAGGTTTGTGTCGAGATTCCAGAGACGGGCTGTTTTGTCCCATGATGTACTCGCAAGGAGGCGGTCGTTCTGGAATAAAGTGAGGGAGCCGATAGGTTCTGTGTGACCGAACAGAACAACGATCTGCTGCCAAGTGGCAGTGCTGAATATCCCAATCGAGCCGATTGACCCGGCGATGAGCTTCTTTTTGTCGGATGTCCAGGCCAAGCTCCAAACTGACCAATCGAGTTCGATCTTGGTGAGCCGTTTGCCTGTCTTTGCATCCCAGATTTCGATTCCACTCTTGTTGTATCCTCCCGTTGCGATCATTTTTGCCTCGGGTGAGTAGCTCACCGCGAGTACGTACTCGTGCTCGGTCTTGATAGGATTCAAACCCTGGACGGGTTCTCCGCTCTTGACATCCCACACTCTTGCCGTCCTGTCGTATGATCCACTCACAACTCGCTCACCATCTGGACTCCAGCATACTGACATTACAGATCCAGAGTGCCCTTCCCATTTGAGGACAACCTTCCCTATCTCAACATCCCACAACCTCACTGTCCCGTCAATGCTTCCGCCCACAAGAGTCTTGCCATTTGGAGACAATGCCATCGCCCATACTCCTGCCTCATCCCCTTCATCTCGCCACTCGCTACCTACCTGTGCACCGCTCTCTAGGTCCCATAGTCGAAGTGAACCATCAAAAGAACATGTGATGATGCGCCTCCCGCAGGGCAGGTGCGCAACGTCGGACACGTAGCTGGTATGGCCTCGCATCGTCTTGCGGGGGGTTACTGCTGACGTTTTCTTCATCTTGGGAGCAGGATAAGTCATTGTGGGCGCACTGGGATTCTACTGAAGGGAATCGTAGCAAGAACAGCTTCTTGGATCTTTGGATCAGAATGGGGTGCTTGTGGAATATAGATCGTGGGTGAGTTCTCTGCACCTCAGTTCATGTCAATAGAAGTGTATGGAGGGATTGTGATTTGTCCTACCTTTTCCTCGTTTTAGCTTTTTTTACTCGAAACAACCAGAGTATCACTCACTTAAACTCCCTTGAAGCAACCTCACAAATTTACTCCACGCAAGAACGAAAGGGGTGTACCTGTAGCTGAGATGGTTGGTTGATGCTTGATTCTCGGTCGAGAGGGTTGCGCGAGTGTTGGCGTAAGTTATCTGTCAAGGCGCGTATTTCGTTCGTTACCCTCGTGTTCTCTCTACAGCTTCACAGTACTTGCTGTGCAGATGAAACGCCACATGCGTCTCTTTATCTTCACATGTCCCTTGATGGTCCGATGTGTCACCGCTTTCTACGTATTCTCGCACCCTACTCGGAGGACAGCTTTTCTGTATCATGCTCAGGACGTCGATTGTATTTGTGGTGCAATGGTGAGCAGCCGCACCTTCCAGACCTACACACTAAATTGCAATTCAGTCCAGCTGTACACAATTTGGGGTTTTCGTTTGTCAGAGGCCGTGACCGGTAAGTTTACAACCACATCTACTCTTCCATCAACACATCTGATATCTGCAGACGTGCATCTCAATCGTTTAATGTCGGGACCATGTATGCAGGCATCACGTACTCTTGCGTTCCTACAGATTTACAGCGGAATGTTATGGTGATCCAGTCTGCTCGTCTTGTTCTATTTTGTCTCCCCTCAGTTTAAATGGGACTGTATCACAGCACAGACAAGCTCTACTGAAGGGGCGCCGATCACTCAGTCTACCACGCAAAGAGTAGTACCAGAGTCTTCAGGCAAGCAATAGATGTCGACAGTGTGCCTCATCTCTGAATTGCCCATGCTCAACTCATGCTTGTCAACACCGGATGCAGCTCTTTCTTTCTTTTACCACAAAAGGAGGCGTTGGCTTTGCTGGAGAGATGTAAGTTCTCATGAAAAATCATCACTGACCGCTTCTGAGAGAATCTAACACGTCTGGTCAACTGGAAGTGAAAGATGCTGGATGCTGAAGCGCTGACGTTGTAGCTACTCAACAACTTGAACGCATAGGCAGGCATCTAGCGGTACCAAATCCAACGGGTACGTCGAATTGAACGGTTCTTTCAGTTCAGTGCACACAAGGAGCCATCAAGTGCGGTCTTCTCATCTTGCCAGGCCATACTGTCATTATGATACATCATGAACTGTAATTATCCACTGTCCATCCTGATGTATCAGGATGTATCTAGGATGTATGCGGGTTTGGGTGCGCCACCGAGGTGACGGGTGACGCCGCTCGAAAAGGTAACTGCGCGTCACGAAGCCACCCGCCAGTACACGCCTCGGTGACGCCATCGTCTTGGTGGAGTACATAGGCAGGGAGGATAACCAGCCTGCCGCTGCCCGCCGAATACATGCCGACGGACGAGGACGAGACTAAGTAATGGCTTCCCCACTCCTCGTGCCCATTCTCGTGCGTGCTTCTTCTCTCTCGCTGCTTGATGTTCTCAAATTCAAAGTTGCAGCCTGTGCCCATTCTTGTGTGCGCTAGTGTTCTCGAATTCGAAGTTGCAGCTCGTCTATCCTCGTGCGTGCTTTTTCTCCCTCGCTGTGTGGTGTTCTCAGTGTTCTCAAATTCGAAGTTGCAGGTGCGTGCTTTTTCTCCCTCGCTGTGTGGTGTTCTTGGTGTTCTCAAATTTGAAGTTGCAGCGCCCATTCTTGTGTGTGCTAGTAGTGTTTTCGAATTCGAAGTTGCAGCTTGTCCATCCTTGTGCGTGCTTTTTGCTGTGTGGTGTTCTCAGTGTTCTCAAATTCGAAGTTGCAGCTTGCCCATTCTCGTGCGTGCTTCTTTTCTCGTTGTGTGGTGTTCTCAAATTCAAAGTTGCCAGCAGTCTCATGTTTTTGCTGTTCTAGATCTTTTCTTGCTGGGATCAGACGGATCTTTTCGAGAACAACTGAAATACTATAATACAAGCCCAGTTACAAGAGTAGAGTATGAAAAAATAATGCTAATGAGACTCCCATTTTCAAGATAGAAGATATCGAGCTTGCAAGCACATCAACGAGAGTGAATCAAGGGTAATTGGCAGCTGCTGCGAGCACATCCTTGGTGCCAGTTCCACCCCCCTTCTGCAGATACTCACAAAATGTGCGAGGCTTTTTGAGGTCAGGGTGGGTCTCGTACTTCTCGCGCAGAAAACGGAGTGCCAGGTTAACACTCCAGTTTGGCTTCCGTGCAAGTGTTTCAACCAAAGCTGTGATCTTTTTCCTTCGGCAGTTTTCGGTCTGCAGAGTGCTGATGTTCTGTCTCCAGCGAGCCTGCCAGCGCTCATCAAGGTCACGGACAGCGAGAAATCCATTCAGCCCAGCAACGTACTCATCCCAAACTTCTGTGATACAAGTGACAGGCTGGAAGGTGTACAAGGGAAGATAATCCCCTGATACCCACTCCCAGCCATGCTTCAGCAGCTGCTTGACACCAAATCGGTCCACCAGAGATGTCCACTGCTGCTGATGAGCATCGAGGTCTGCAGTAGTAGCAGTAGCAGTGCCAGTAGCCACAGAAGGTGGGGGAATGATGATGGAGGTGGCTAGAATGGCTGGATGAGCTGTGGGGTGCATGGGGAGTGAAAACGGACCAGTCTGCAGGCCTGTAGATACAGATACACTTGAAACTGCTGTGGTTGATTCGAGGGGAGGAACTGCAGGACTGAGAGCCACTGGGGGTACTACAGCAGCAGGTGGAGCACCTTCTGACCATCAAATTTTTGCCCATGTGTCAGAAACTGCTGCTTACCACGACGATGACGGCCCGATCGGCCAGACTCACTTGCCATCTCCAGCCGTGAAACCTGTTCGCGAAGCAGCGAGATTTGTTCTGCATTCTTTCGGTTGGCTTCTTCCTGTGTGAGTCGTGATGACATGACAAATCCTTGCATGCTTTGGGCATACTGCTCTGGGAGGTGCTGCAGTGCTAACCGAGCCTCCTCATTAACTCTGGCAAGCTCAGTGTTACGAACTTGGATGGGTCTCTTGCCGATGGTTCAAAAGAGAACCGTCCTTCGCAAAGGATATCTTCGACAAGCGGTTCCTCCTACAAACAAGTAGGGGTTCTGGCTTGATACTAGTCTTACGGGCTTGATACCGTATAGGGTAGGATCAAGGGTTCGGTCTTTTGAGGCGCACCTCTAAGACAGACGATAATCAGGCTATCAACGAGGAGTGCTCGAAGATAGAATCAGAGATAGACACTTAGGTTGTGAAGCCTAAGTGAGGATCAGGTTTCAAGGTAAAACCAAGTAGATTAAAGTAAAGAACAGCTATGATACATGACAAGTATATATAGGGGATATGGAATAGCTTTAGGGCAGGGTCGTCAAGTATCAGAAGTCCAAGAACAGTAACTGGGTAAAGGGCTTGAGCCATGTGTGTGGGCCAAGGGTAGAAGTATGAGTCAAGAGAAGTCATAAGGGTAAAGGGCTTGAGCCATGTGCATGGGTCAAGGGTAGAACGAGTCATAGCCGATAGGGGTTAAGGGTATGACGAGTCTAGAAAGATAAGATAAGATAAGATGAGATGAGCCGAGGCTCTACGAATACAAGGCAATAGCCGAAGTGCGAGAAAGGGGATGAGCTGAGGCTCTATGAATACAAGGCAAAGCAGCCATAAGTCCAGCGATGATGGAGAAAAGATAGGGGTGGTAACGTTACTGTAACACTCAGCTGTTGAGCCTGCTGCAAATTCACGGAACACATCACTTCGAAAGGGTGCAAATCAAAATATTGGGCAAGTCAGGTCTTTCCCAAACAGGACAGCAGCATCCTGTACAAGGACCCGACGGAGCCACAGGAGGAGTCGAAGGAAACCCTTCAGGGCAATGTCTCGTCCTGCATGGCCAAAATTTGCCTCTCGCTGATGCAGGGCAGCACACTCCTGCTCGACCCATGGAAAAATCTGCAAGAGGAGCTCTGCTGGAGGCTCTGGTTTTGATCACAGGGTGAGGGCAAGCTGTCGGATAGCAGTTGTTGGCTTACCAAGATGGTCCCGAGCTAGGAAGTATTGCTCGGGCTTCCTTGCATTGAACATGGCTGCACCAAGCAGCCCTTCGAGTGGGAGGGCACGGTCATAACAGTTGGCAAAGGCATCATTGACACTCCAGCAACCAATAGCTTTCACATCATTGCCAGATGCCCCATGTGCTCGCGCAGTCTTTGCAGTGAAGTGTCAGGTGGCATGCGTGGCCTTCGTCAGGCTAATGTCATTCTTGCTGTGTATGAGCTTGACTCGGTCATAGTGGTCTATGGGGGAGGTTCAACAATCTAATTTTCAGACCTAAGAGTAGGCAGAAAAAACCCACTGTCATAAGACATCTGCTTGTCAGGTCTTTCACCCCAGAAGACATACAGGTCATACCATGACCGGTGGCCGAATTCGCCATATCCTGCCTTTGAGAACTCGGGGGAAAATTTGGGGACAGGCTGCGAGACTATGTGAAAACACGCGAAAAAAAGCATGGCGAGGGCTCCAACAGGGCAGAGCTCCACATGAAAATGTCGCAGGGTGCCATGCTCATCAAGACGGCCATGTTGGTTGCTCTTCACGTTGTCAGCCAGTGCCACAAGCACCTACATGCACCACAAACAGTGGCATCAGCCCAAATTCTAATGCCGACAACAACACTGCACAATGCTCACCGGGACAGTGTACCCCAACTGAATGTCATCTATGCAAACCTCGGAGAGGAAAAGATCAGACAGCTGCAACATCCTGGTGCCTTCACCTCGCAATGCCGTCGAGGCACCAAATAGCAGCATGGCGCGATCACGGAGACCAACAAACACCTGACAGGTGCCAGAGAATTTGGTCAGGCACCATGCTGAGCACTTTGCGAGCTCTTCGGTGGTGTATGCATCTGGGGCAAGGGCAGAGACGTCAATCACGACCCTCAAGACAGACAAAATGAGCAAAGGAGCACTGACCTGATGTTGTCCCAGAAGCTTTGAGCACCTGCAAGCTCTCCGCACGCTTCAGCTCATCATGTTTGGCAGCAGACTCGATTTGCCGGATGCGGTTGTCGTCACGAAGCCGGACTTGAGCTTCCGGCACACCGAGGTAGAGGTGGTGGTGGCTCATCCTCCAGTCCTCGAGGGCACTGATGGCCTGTTGGATGACAGACTTCCCAACATTTGAGCCAGGGATGGTGTCACTTGATCCTGGTTTCCGCTGGATAAAAAACAAAGGAATGATCAGCACGGACAAATGAGCCGTTAGGTCCAGGAACCCACCTTTTCTCGCATTCTCTCATAGTCGAGAAATATGAGTACCTTAGCTGCCGAGATTGGCAGTGCAGGCACAGAGGTCCATGCTGGATTATCAGCTACCATCTCAGCTTGGTATCTGTCCCAGTAAGTGACATAATTGTGGACGTGGCGTGCATATGCGGTGTTGGTGCCCTTGTCGGCTCGCTCCTCCGCCGCGAGGCAGAGCCGAATGGCATGGGAGGTTGCATCCAGTGCATCGAGGGAGCACTGCATGCTGTTGGAGGTGGCAGCAGGCTCGAAAGTCGCGGCTGAACATGGAGCTGGTGATGGGTCCTTGACGCGGATTTCGTCAGGATCCATGGAAATCAGTCCATCAGGAACAGGAGGGTGAGCACAAGCAGCGAGGCACGGTGCGACAGGCTCGGCACCTGGTCCTACGAGCAGCAAAGCGTCAGTGCCATAAACAGCAAAACGAGTGAGCACCAAAAGACAACACGAACCTGGTACAGCAGCCACAGAAAAAGAAGCAGCAGCAGTGCCAGCACCGCGGCACTTCTGCCTTGCCCTGGAGGCAAGGTGCTCACTCGAAGTTGGGGCAGGGGTGTGATGTGGAGATGGGCCAACTCGCAGATGAACGCGTGGGCGCTTCGGAGGGCGTTCATCGAAGGCGTCCAATGGGTTATCGCGATGGGTCTTTGGGTGCACGAGACTCGTGTCAGGAGTCATAGTCAGATTGATCTGGAATAACAGAAACGGAACACTTCAACGACCGGGGGACATCAAGAAAAAATCCTGGAGACTTACCAGCAGTTGTCGTCAAGCACACAGTCAAATGTGTGAAGCAGCACAGGGGTACTGCACGCCGAGCGAGTCTCGTTTTTGTACCTCTCGAATGTGGCGTGAAACTGTGAGATATTGAGCGTGGCGGGGACCTGAACAGTTGTGGGCTCGAGTCCGACGCGGGAGACGGAAATTAGAGTCGCGTAGGTATGATAAAATTACGGATTATGTCGGGGATCAAGTACAGTAGTACAGCAGCTAGCACAAGAAAACAGAGTCTCGAGGCTGCTAAGGCATCACAGCCTTGGGCCGTCAAAGGACAGGGAAAGTCCTGCAGTGGTATGTGCTGGCTTCGTTCTGCGGGGGCCCGTGCAGTGCACCAGCGTGCTCAGTTAGTTTGATGAGGGAGAACGACGACGACGATGACGAAAGACAGACTGGACAGAACAGCGAGCGGAGATTGCCAAAATGAGCGACCGATTGGCAGCCGAAAGCACATCCGAAAACAGCAAGTGAACGGTGTACTGGATGGGTGACGCTTCCTTTCTTAGCCGTGCGTCACCGACGGCGTCACCTCCCTCAGACGGTAATCCGTCGTACACTGTATATATCATGCATGTATAGCCACTTTGACCACCAAACTGGGGGGTCAACTACTGCAAATGGTTGCACAATTCCGGTTCCACCGTTGCATTCCAGGCCTTTAATTAATTTGCTCCCAGATGTGCTATTTAAATCCACTTGATCATATTATCTTAGATCTGAATTACTCGATCAGGCTTAGATCTGGAATAGATCTTGTTTCACAAGGTGCTGAAATTAAAGTGTCCGTGACCCCACCCAGGAGGGACTTGTGTCTGCAAAGTTTTCACTGGCATCTTCTGGGTGGCAGCTGCAGCACTGAATTGTGGTCGAGTACATGTTGCGTGAGTGTGAACAACCAACTGAATTTCACTGGCTTTTTCAGGGTGGTGGCTGCACTGAACGTTAACATTTGGTCAAGTGCATGTTGCGCGAGTGTGATCAACTGTCCTCAAACAAAATTCAAGAACACATTAATTGAATCATATTTTGTCACCCAGTAAAGACACAGAGCTACATAAGAACCAGCAGTAAAATGTTTCTTTTTTATTGGACTCATTATATAGTCATTGTCTACATAAGTGCTTATAGTAATGGTAGCTAAGGCACCGGTCTGAGGAAGGCCAATATAAGTCAAGTCTTGGCTCTCCTTGAGAAGCAGTTAGAAAGCACACAAAATACAAGAAAGACACACAAACTTTGATTTTCCCCCAGCAGACCCTCCACTATGTTCATTAGGACACTTGGAAGACATGGCCTTGAGGCTGTTGCCAATAGCATTTGCAGTGATGTTATGGGTTGATGGTTTGCATATGTGACCCGTTCGTGTGCGGCGAGTATCCATTGCGCAATCTGCTGCAGGAGTTGCCTGCGTCATAAGTAACTCAGTAGGCTGGGAAGGTGTTGCTGATGTGTCTACAATAGTGTCAGAGCAGCACATCAGAAGGGAGGGAGACTTGGGAGCAATCATGTGGGCAGCATCGACGAGAGTGGTGGTAGAATCGGATTGTGTGGATGGTGGAAGATTCGGCAGTTCCGTCGCATTGCCAGCAGGAGAAGTAGGAGTTGTCGTGTGGGGAGCATGCGATGCCAGGAAGGTACCCGCGCTATCGACGAGAGTAGATTCAGATTGTGTAGATGGGGGAAGAGTCCGCACTGCCATCGCATTGGCAGCGGGAGAAGTGGGAGTTGTCGTGTTGGGAGCATGCGATACCAGGGAGGTACCTGCACTTTCGGCGAGAGTAGAACCTGATTGTGTGGATGAGGGAAGAGTCGGCAGTGCCGTCACATTCATCCCTAGTTGTAGTATTAGACCTAATATAGTGGCAACTACCAGCTTTCAAATTGACATAATTCACAGCAATTACCAGTAGCGCACTTTGACCTAATTGCATGGCTCTTGCCAGGTCCCTACTTTGCTGGGTGTTTTGGCTTTCACAGCCGCATTTTTGGGATTTTTGAAACTCAGCTATGTTTTCAGTCACAAATGTGTTTTCCACATTTGTCAGATGTTTTGGTATGTTTTATTCCGCAATTTTGGCCTCCAAAAGCGGAAATTCACAAAAAACATCCTGTTTTGGTCACCTCCTCATGTCAAGCCTCCCCACATTATTCCCACACTCCACAATTTCGCATTTTTAGCCACCTACTGTGGGAATTACCCCACAACACCCAAAATATCACCCAATATGGTACACACTCCACATTTCTAATTATTCCCACACCCTTCCCACATCATTGCAGCTTCACCACCACACCACAATAGCTCCCCCTTTGAATATAAGTAGTAGTCTAGTATATATATGCATAATATAATATAATAGACCGCTTTTTTTTGTCTATTTGTGTGCCTGCTCCTCCTCCAGGGCCTTTTCAAAATAGGGATGGGTACAGAACACTTTCGCACTTTTGCCCCTTTGATAGGGGGATGTTCCAGGACATTCAGAACATGTTTATGAGTATATATGAAGTGATTCACACCTTTATTTCACCCCCTGAAGCGTCCTACATCAATAGATATAGCATATATGCATGAAAACACAGAATATGTTCCCATTTAATCATTTTCAGGTGAATAGACTTGTAAAAATTAATCCCAGCATCTATTCAACAATAGTAACAATGTATCAGGAGCCCAGGACCATAGGGTAATACCCTGTTGCATGGTGTGCCCCCCCTCTCCTGGTGGTTCACCCCCTGTGAAAATTTTTCCTGTAGGACCGGACCTTAATTGAGGTGAGGGGTCCATTTCTATGTATATTTGGAGTAGATCTATCATATAGCTGGCCCAGGACACACATAGGATCCTGCTACAGGAACAAAAACATGGAAAATCGCATTTTTGACACTTTTGATGTTTTTCAGTGTCTTACTCTTGTATAGATAATACAACCTGTTCAAATATAATTATTATAGCATATATACTTGCCTTTGGTGATAAGGATCAGCTCAAAATAGGCTGGAGGTTTGAGTTAGTGTGAATGCTTGCTATTTCTACTGATAAGGAGCCCATCCTTTCAATACATCGAAATTTAATAATCAGACACCTGGAGTAGATTTCAAATATATTCAGTATCATAGCTCTAAATTTATAGCACAATCTAACAAGAATTGAGTGCTGAGGAAGTGAAATAGATAAGAAATTGAGTGTGGGAAAGTTCAAGGGCCCAAAACATCGAAAATGGTCAGTTGGGCAGTAGTTGGACTTTAATGCTGAATCAACTCAAATATACACTACATTCCTTCCACAATTTTCTAGCCTCAGTGCAGTATGTAGTAGAGGTTTCTTTAGTAGTCTACTATGCATCCTACATATTTTTAATGAAATCTTTGGTCTGAATTATATACAAATGTGACTTTGTGTAAACAGATGACAATTGTCACTTTTCACACATATGTCATTTTACTTGTCATTCTGTCAATCCTTCATGGATCTTTCTAAATCTTCAAATATATCATCAGGGACATATATGAGAGGTATTACAGGTATCAGATCGCTTATCACAGGCTTAATTACTATGTAGGTCCTTTATCAGTAGAAATAACTCCTGTACATCAGATATCATATTTGCGCCCTATGTAGGGCTGATCCTTGACATAGAATATATATGAGCAGGCTGGATTAATTACACAAGAGTAAGACACTGAAAAACATCAAAAGTGTCAAAAATGCGATTTTCCATGTTTTTGTTCCTGTAGCAGGATCCTATGTGTGTCCTGGGCCAGCTATATGATAGATCTACTCCAAATATACATAGAAATGGACCCCTCACCTCAATTAAGGTCCGGTCCTACAGGAAAAATTTTCACAGGGGGTGAACCACCAGGAGAGGGGGGGCACACCATGCAACAGGGTATTACCCTATGGTCCTGGGCTCCTGATACATTGTTACTATTGTTGAATAGATGCTGGGATTAATTTTTACAAGTCTATTCACCTGAAAATGATTAAATGGGAACATATTCTGTGTTTTCATGCATATATGCTATATCTATTGATGTAGGACGCTTCAGGGGGTGAAATAAAGGTGTGAATCACTTCATATATACTCATAAACATGTTCTGAATGTCCTGGAACATCCCCCTATCAAAGGGGCAAAAGTGCGAAAGTGTTCTGTACCCATCCCTATTTTGAAAAGGCCCTGGAGGAGGAGCAGGCACACAAATAGACAAAAAAAAGCGGTCTATTATATTATATTATGCATATATATACTAGACTACTACTTATATTCAAAGGGGGAGCTATTGTGGTGTGGTGGTGAAGCTGCAATGATGTGGGAAGGGTGTGGGAATAATTAGAAATGTGGAGTGTGTACCATATTGGGTGATATTTTGGTGTTGTGGGGTAATTCCCACAGTAGGTGGCTAAAAATGCGAAAATGCGGAGTGTGGGAATAATGTAGGGTAATGTGGGGAGGGCCTGACATGAAAAGGTGACCAAAACAGGATGTGTTTGTGAATTTCCACATTTGTGACTGAACACATAGCTGAGTTTCAAAAACCCCAAAAATGCGGCTGTGAAAGCCAACACACCAGGTAAAATAGGGATCTGGCAAGAGCCATGCAATAGGTCAAAGTGCACAGCTGGTAGTTGCCATGAAAAGTGTCTATTTGAAAGCTGGTAGTTGCCATTCATATTAGGTCAAATACTACAACTAAGGCTGTCACATTGGCATCAGGAGACGTTGAAGGTGTGGTGTCAGGGGCATGCAATACCAGCAAAGCACATGTGGTGTCAACGAGAGTAGAATCTGATTGTGTGGAATGGGGAAGAGTCGGTAGTGGCCTCATGACAGGAGCTGTGGTAGAATCTGATTGTGTGGATGGGGGAAGAGTTGGCAGTGCCGTTACACTGGCAATGGAAGAAGTAATAGGATTGTAAGGGAGGGCAGAAGAAGCAGTATTACTGTAAGGGAGGGCAGATACATGTGATGCGGAGTGTGCAGAGGCAGGTTGAGGGAATCCGTTGCTTGTCGGCACACTAGACGACCCAAAGTCATGTAAATAAGGGTCAAAGTCTGGCCTCATCCAGAAATGCATCCCGTTTGCATCCAGGAGGTTGGGATCTGAGTTGAGGAAGGCGCTAGAGTGGTAATCCGGGCCCGCAGATGTATCCTTGCTGGATAATGGTGGGGCGTTTGATATATCAGGCAGTGTGAGGTTGGACATCGATAGTGGCCCATGCATGAAGTCGGAATCCCACAAAGAGTTCCCAAGTGCATCAAGCGTATCATTAACAGATGATACAGCCTGGAAAGAAGAGGAAGGCGGGAGGTGGACAGATACATTGGAAGGTGCTGATATACGTGGGTGGGTGAGTGTTCCTTCTTGAGATGGTGCTGATATATGCTGGTGGATGAGTGATCCTTCTTGCGATATATTGGCTTTGAGTCTATCGGGAGAAAATCAATAGAGACTGGAATCGTCGAGGGCTGCAGAACTACCCTTTTGTCCCGCCCTCTTAACTGCTGCTTCAGCTACACGCAAGTCAGTAACTGTAAGGCGCTGGCTAAACTAAGTCAGACTCACGATATACATGGTAAAGGTAGTCCCGGAATGGCTCCATGATTCCAGCATTGAACTCTGGGTAGGCCTTACTGAAATCATTCCCCAGCTTTGTGAGGCCAACATGAAAACTTTAACAGCTGTAAGCATGTATTTAAATATCAGACTCGTCAGATGAACTTACCTATAGCACTCAATCAAACCACCAGATTCGGGGGAGGGTCCACCAGCAAGGAGCGTGTAGGATAAGCCAGTTGCATTTTGAAGTCCTTTCAAGAACTTGTTGACGACAGCCGCTAGTTTGTCGAGATTTCTAAATGGAGGTTAGGTGGAGGTTAGGGGGCACAGCAAGCTTATGTATTCAGATCATGACTAACTGTTGGTAATTGAATTCCCCTTCACTCCAAATGCCTTCCTTTTTGTTTTTCTCTCGCGTTAACTTTTGCTGCTCGATGAACTCTTTCACCTGAGTCTTGACTTCGTCCGTCTCAGCCTCGTATGCCCTGGCAGTCTCCTTTTTTATGAGAGCTACATGCTGCCCTGAGGTGAGCCGCTCCCCTGTGGCCTTAACTGCCTTCAGCACTTCCAGGACTTGAGGCTGTGCATGTTCTTTGTAGAACAGCACCGAATAAGCCTCGTGTTCTTGATAGGCACGCATTGACTTCTTGCTCTCCGAAATACTCTCCACTATGGTCTGGAATACGTTGATGGCATCTGCTTTCGCCTGTCAACCAGCCTTCGTACTGCCTATGATATTTTTGAAACGATTATAAAGTTTCTAGCCGGATCCGACATGTCAGCCAAATGATAGGTGGGTATTTAAAACACTGACATTTGTGCGTGATTTTTCCATGGTATCCATTATTTTTTTCTCCTCTTCTGTTAGAGGGCCGTAAGCAGTGATGGTACTTGGCCTTGGCTCGGGAAACTCATCCAACCACGCCTCATTAAGGCTGCAGAAAAAGTTAGTATAGTTTTTGGACTTTCCTACTGATGTCTCTTTGTACTTTGAATACCATGGCTGCAGCCATTCCTCTTGTTCAGGGGTGGTCCACTTTTTCGGTGCCATCACTACATAACGCGTTAACGCGTTATCATTGGTCAATGAGCGCATTCATCTCGGGCAGAAGATCATGTACCATTGGTAAAGATGTGGTAAGTGCTGGATGTAAAAAATTTTGGGCCTGGTAACTCTTTAATTAGCAGAAGCATTTTGTTTTGTACCTTTTGGGAATCTATCAAGCTTGCCACTCGTCTCTGCTCATCTGCGCTTGTCTGCTGAGGGGATCAAGTGCATGGTCAACAAGACGAGGAAACACAAAGGTATGTCTTATGCCTCATGTGTCAAGATTTATCACCATGGCCTCTTAGGTGTACGAATCATCAGACGACGAGGAATACTCCTACAGCTGGGACGATTTCAAGATGCAAGTAGAAGCATTAGGTATGCATCGGCAACTTACCTCGACGCGAATTTAATTGATTGTTGCAATTCTATAGACCACTCCAAGCCTCCAATTCAATCACTAGCAAAAGTTCTCAGAGAAAAACTTTCCATTTTGCAGGAGACAACACCTCGAGCACCTAGGATAGATTCGGGTTTATGAAGACATGTGTCGTATGATTGCATTCAGGCCAAGGACAGCCTTGAGTCATATGCACACAACTTCTGCAATTCCTGAGGCTGCTGCTGCTCGCATTCAGACCACGAACGGCTGTAAGTCATATGCATACAACCTCCGCAATTCCATCACTGAGACACTTACTGACATCTCGTGGCTGGATGCATCACAGGAAGCATCAAAGGAGTACGACTCTGAGGGAGTGCACATCCAGCACCCAACCTCCGCAATTCCATCACCAACGAGAAGGTTGTTGACATTTGTGGCTGGATGCAGAGGCTGCTACTGCTCGCATTCAGACTACAAATGGCCGTGAGTCATATGCATACAACCTCCGCAATTCCATCACCAACGAGAAGCTTACTGACATCTCGTGGCTGGATGCATCACAGGAAGTATTGAAGGAGTACAACTCCCAGGGAGTGCACATCCAACCTCCACAATTCCATCACCGATGAGAGGGTTGCTAACTTCCCGTGGCTGGATGCATCACAGGAAGGATGGAAGGAGTATACACACCGGTACTTGCGAGTGCACAGGTATGAGTATAGCGCGGGTATAGCAAGCACTAGTGGTGGGTTTTCATCCTATAAAAGTCCGACAAAACGCAAAGAGATGTAAGAAACTTAGATAGACTTATTCAATAAAATGAAATGGCTCGACAACGCGCTGATACTGAGTGGTTGGATGAGTGCTGAAATGATCAGGGGGTGTGACAGAATGCCAGTTGAAGATAATGGCAAATCCTGGATCCATACAGTAAAAGTCTGACAACTCGTGAATGAATTTGAACAGATGTCAAATGTTATCGCTTGTCAGCTGCAAAGTACTACTAGTCAACATATTTATTTCCCTCACTCATCACTAATGGGCCGACCAAAGCTTTACAACACTCCTGAAGAACGTAGGGACGCTAAACGAATGCATAGGCGTTCACACTATGCAAGGTATGTTTCTACTTGTACTCAAAAGAGTGCTTATTGATGCAATCGACATATCCTCTGGCACAGGAATAAAGCTGTTATTAGTTTGAGGAGAAAGGAAAAATATCGGCCTCAACTTGGACAACACAGGCCCAATGATGCGGGCATTTTACCCTGCAGTGCAATGTCACTGAGTTCATCTCTGACACGGTATGTTATTGTTTTAATTTCGAGTTCTATCCTAACTATTTTCAAGCCATACTACACAGGAACCAAGTCCCTTGCAGGACGTAACTACTAGACTCAGACTGACAAAGAAAAAGCCCCAGAAGCAAGATCACCTGACTACTTACCTTGGAGGTGAACCCTGTGACATCATCGATGGCCTGTTCCATGAATACTTGAGGACAAGGTCATCAGAGAAGCTTCAGGTAGCCGTAGGGGTCACCGAGGAAATTTTCCTTGAGACTCGGAAGGTGGAAGATGACTTACTTATGCAGGGAGGTATTGGCAAAAGGTATGCTGAGGCTTGCCTTGCTACAAAATATGCCAAGAGTGTACTCTCGGCACTGGAGGATGTTTTATGCGATGTTCTCGTGGACGGCACAGACTTGCAACAAAAGTATAATGCTAATAAATTCTTATTTCAACAACTATGGGAGTAGCAGTGCCGCATCTTATGTATACAGTACATAGTTACATTGATAACTTCGAATTCCACACCCCGGGGCCATTAGGTACTTGATGCAACTAGTAAGACTCACATCTCCACGTGCTTCTTCGGCTGATTTCAACTCCTTCTCGTGACCTTTGGTCAACTGAAGCCAGTCAGGTCATCAGCCACGTGGGTTGGTCTTGTGTTGGCTGCCAACGTTCTTACATCTGCTCACTGTCTTGTTAGCCCAAATTCTTGAATGCTCATTAAATGATGAGCCCATACCTCTTGGAGTATCAGCAGGATGAATGGGCGCACCACCACAACTTGATGAGCTTTATCTGGTCAGTCCTTGTCCAGTTTGATATATCCTGACAGTTTACCATTCATGTGCTTTTCAGGTCCATTATCCACTGCGATGTATCGCGTTTTGTCATTTCAATATATCACCCTGATGAGCCCCTTCAGTGACAAATTCCGTATCATACGGGCCACCCGACCTACATAATATCCCGTATCAGATGGGCCAGCGGACCATGGGCCCATGTTGTGTATATCCTCGATGATGACGGATGGGCCGGGAGTACAATTATTTCCGATGGGTATGGGTGGGCCCATGTATGCCAATGATATATATATTGTTGATGTTGACGGATGGGCCAGGGAAATATGATGATTCATGGAGATGGGTGGGCCCATGCAGGTAATATGTAGAGTAGGATATTATAGACAGCTGGGCTGAAGAGAGGTGTAAGGCAAACATTATTATATAGACGGGTGGGCCGAGGGGGGGTGTATTACATATAAGGGTGGGCCAAGGGGGGGTGTATTACATATAAGGGTGGGCCAAGGGGGGGTGTATTACATATAAGGGTGGGCTGAGGTGGTGGAATATTACATATACGGATGGGCCGAGGGTGGTATAAAATATTGATTGCATTGATGGGTGGGCCAAGGTGGTGGAATATTACATATACGGGTGGGCCGAGGGTGGTATAAAATATTTATTGCATGGACGGGTGGGCCGAGGGGGTGGAATATGACATATACGGGTGGGCCGGGGTGGGGGAGTATTGCGTATATGGGTGGGCTGAGGTGGGGTATATTATATAGATGGGTGGGTCGATGTTGGATGTATTATATAGATGGGTGGGCCGACCTTGGATGTATCACATAGACGGGTGGGCCAACGTGGGGGGTATTACATAGATGGGTGAGCCTAGATAGGTTTGACCAGGACATACAGCTGACGTAGCGAATCAAACATGTAGGATACATGCACACTATGAGTGCATATACCTACCATGGACCACTGAAATCTAACCCCGTAAGCATGAAAACATGAATTGGCCATGTGTGGCATGCACCGAGAATGGAGTACTGAAGCAGAAAAACCCCGCACATGAACCCTGGTGTGCACTGTATGCTATTTGTCATGGAACAAGTCACCAAGTCTCAAAACAGGAAAGCATGGACACCAGAAGCACAACATTCGCAAAAATATAAATGTGAAATGTTCACGACGTGCCGAACTCTGAACCCCGAAATTGTGGACTGCCGGGGCTCGGATCTCGGGGTTCGGGACTCGGGACTCGATATTGGAGATGAAAAACATTGTTTAAAAATGTTTGAATGAAGTTGTCATACATCCATACATACTGTCCTGCATATCCATAATCATTTGACTGACATCCGACCCCCGGCCCCTGAGTCCCGAGGCCCGAGTGCCGGACACCCAGAACTCGGGGCTCAGGACTCAGGACAATATGTGAGATGAAGACAGTTTGTGAGATGAAAGAGACATGTGTGAAATATTTTTGAATCCCCCTTCTGCATATCCGTAAATATTGTACCGAACCCCGAACCCCGAAATTGTGGACTGCCAGGTCTCGGGTCTCGGGGTTTGGGGGTCCGGGGTTTGGGTGTCGAAGTTTGGTATGTGAGCATCCACACATGTGTAAATCAATCTTTGTCATCCTCCCCAAATTCTGACTGCCGAACCCCGGACACCCGAACCCCGAGACCCGGCAGTCCACAATTTCGGGGTTTGGGGTTCGGTACAGTATTTACGGATATGCAGAAGGGGGATTCAAAAATATTTCACACATGTCTCTTTCATCTCACAAACTGTCTTCATCTCACATATTGTCCTGAGTCCTGAGCCCCGAGTTCTGGGTGTCCGGCACTCGGGCCTCGGGACTCAGGGGCCGGGGGTCGGATGTCAGTCAAATGATTATGGATATGCAGGACAGTATGTATGGATGTATGACAACTTCATTCAAACATTTTTAAACAATGTTTTTCATCTCCAATATCGAGTCCCGAGTCCTGAACCCCGAGATCCGAGCCCCGGCAGTCCACAATTTCAGGGTTGGGGATTGATGAAATGTCAATGGATTCAAATATTTTTGTGAGCTTCTGGCCTCGGGAGATATCAACTGTGAATCTCGAGTTTTCAGTTCAGGATGTCAGGAAGGCGGGTCAATCATTCAATTGTGGCATAGGTAACATGCATTGACAAACATTTATGTACATCTATCACTAGGGAATTAGGCAGCCATTTCAACCTCCTCACCAGAAGTCCCAGCCTTCACCTCAACATCCATCTCCTCAGAAACCAAATTGTATTCTGGGAAGAGGTTGCCTGGATCATCTGGGACCACAATTTCGCCGGATGATTGTGGACCCTCAGGCTGAACTTGGCTGGGCTCAAACACGAGCCCCACCATGTCAGATGTGTCCTCTACCTTCAAGGGAGTGGGTTCCATGACTCCCATGTCCAAATTGATGAGGTTGGGAAGTGCGGAGGGGAGGGGTGACATGGATGGAGGGGGAACGGATTGATCCAGCAACATGGTTGCATTGGCAGGTGAGTCTAGAAGTGGAAATGAGGGGTGCCGGTCGACCACCTGGCGCCGGAGGCTCTCATGCAGGCATTGCAGGGTATCAATCTTACCATCCTGCTCCCAGACACGAGCCTCCAGAATGGCAATGCGAGCTGCACCATCCCTAATGGCAATTGCCATGGAATGGAGGTCTGGCATGGGAACATCGAGTGCTGCATGAGGCACTGCAACACTCAAGGACGGAACAGCTAAGTGAAAAATGAGGTCAGCCGGTCAGTGAAAATTGGAGTGACTTACCAGCTGTGGCAGGGGCAGGGGCAGGGGCAGGGGCAGGGGCAGGGGCAGGGGTCTTCCTGCCAGTGGTCTTACTGCGACCACGAGACTGCACCTTGGGTGCAGTTGCAGCAGGGACGGCCGGAGTTCGGGATACCCCACGAGATTGACTTCGAGTCCAGGTCCTGGACTGCGAGGCAGACGGACCAGTGGAGGGAGCAGGGGCGGGTGTCTTTGAACGAGTCCGCTGGGTGGTGGCCTTACCTCTGACAGCGTTTGGGGGGAGATCCCACAGATACCGGATGACATTTGATCTTCTTGGTGGCGCACCGGAGGCAAGATAAGCAGGGGTGGCCGGTCCTCCTGTCCAAACGAGTCTCGCAGTGCCAATCTTCCTTGACACAATAATAGCATGGGTTGTTCTGTGGGATCCATGAGTGGACGGATGACAGGGAATTCAATGCAGTACTCACTGGGCCAGGAACCGTAATATCAAAGGGGGGAATAGCAGGAGGTTCCCCATCCAAAGCACCTGCAGTGTCATCAGTGGGCTCGACGACCTCCGGACGACTGCCGGAGGTTTGCTGAAAAATTGTAAGGACAAACGTCAGTTCCAGACGCAATATCAAGACTTACCATAGCCTCAGGACGACTGATGGGAGATTTCTAATGCAAATAAAATCAGAAAACATGAGCTCCAGACAAATGTAAATGACTCACTGTAACCTCCGGACGACTGCCGGCAGTCTTCTGTTGACACATCAGCATCAATCCGAGTTCCGGACGAACAAATTGGACTCACTGAAGCAGGCCCAAAATTTTGCTTCTTGGGGGAACCAGGTGAACGAGGCACTTGGGGCGTCCTGACAACAATGGTGGAGAGCTGGGGCAGGACGACCTCCGGCACTCCACACGAAATCGGCTGAAACAAATTGAGAGCATGAAAAAAATGAGCCAGGCGACATACCTGAACAATGGTGTCTTCCTCATCCTCCGACTCGACATCCGGAGCCGACTTGACAGGTCAAGTCGACTTGGCACGCTTCCGACTCTTCATGGTGGACTTGGGAGGTTGGGAGGAGTGCCCAGAAATCATGGGCAACTTCCTCTTTCGACTCCCTTTGACCTCCGGTGCAAGGTCAATGGCAACAGCCTTACCTTTCCCTTTGTCCCGGAACTCGGACGTCTGGGGGCCGGAGGTGCCGGAGATGCCAGGAGGGGAGGGAAGGACAGGTGTGGAGGGAAGGACAGGTGCAGGAGGAGGGACAGGTGCAGGGGAAGGAAGGTCGACAGTCAGTGGGCCGGTGGACGGGTCAGGAACGACAGAGAGATCGCAGGAATGATCACCCAATGCCTCCCAGGCACGAATCTTGTCGCGCCAGGCGTGTTTGGAACACCTGGGGATCATCATGGCCGATGCTGTGCCAGTTGGGCCACACCCTGGGAGTCATGGGACGCACCCTGAGAAGCTCCTTGGAGCAGGAAGCCACAATACCAGGGATGTAATCCCCTTTCTCATGCTCCCGGACGATCTCACCCTGCCCGGATATTAGAAAATGAGTGGTATAATAATGTGATCATTGCCACTTACCAAAAGAGTGGTGGCCTGTTTTGTCAGGACATTGTGGGCTTCCACAGTGCCAGCCGGGATGAGCTGAGCGCCGGCAATGATGCCCACCAGCTTAAGAGTGGATCCCTTGAGGCTGTTAAGGTCGTACTCTCGGGTTAACGGATCCGAAGGGCTTTGGCCTCAGCTCGTACGCTGTGCCCCTTTCCCGAGTATTGCCCTTGTATTTCAGAAGTACTATCGTGCCGGATCCGAAGGTCCGAACGTATATCGTAGACGTATCCGGAGGTTATCCAGACAACGTATGAATATCCGAAGGTTATCCGGACAACTTATGTATATCCGAAGGTTATCCGGATAACGGAAAGACGAGTAAGGCTAATCCAGACGCGTCCGGACTAGAAACCAACAGAGTAAGACTATCCTAAGATAGAGCCGAGGATATAGACTATCGGATACAATCCGTAAGTCTCGGATGGTGACTAGAGTCTAACGAGTACTCAAGTCCGGAAGACGGAGAGAGGACAATCTAAGATGATATTCGAACTGAGGTGTTACAATGTAAGTACAGGAGTTTATATACCGAATGTCTAAGGCTTGAGGCTATGTACGAAGTATAAGCAAAGTCTATCGCTAATCAACGGAAGCCGGAAGGAAATCACGAGTGGACGGATGGAATAACATAGCCGGGAATTAATCACAAGTAAAACGGATCAGGGAAAACATAGCCGGAAGTTAAGGAATACCGAGAATCCGGTAATAAGGAATTACCGATAGCAGAAGAGGCTGTGATAAAGTTATATGAACAGGAAATGAATTAAGAAGCTTATCGTATATCGGATCAGAAGCGGATCTGTACATCGGACCAGGATCGGATCTATGTTCCGGAAGTCCGGATGAGAAGCGTTAATGTATGGGATATGACAGTATCCCCCCCTTAGGGCCGATCCCTAGAGGCACAAGAAGCGTCGGACCGGACCGGATGAAATGAGTGCGAGATGATGGAGAAGTCGATGGGAGAAGTGTCTGAGTTCAGATGTTGACAGATATACAAGGGTAGAGCGTCCTGGATTGATTCTTCCTTTCCCACTTTTTAACCACCACTACACTCTCATCCATATGTCTAACAACGCTTCCGGATCTCAACAGACTGCTAGGCAGAAGTTGTTGGAACTCCAACAGCAACTCGCGGACGCGGAAGCTGCGGCTCGGATGGAGGAAGAGGAGAATCGGAAGCGTGAGGAAGAGGAGCGGAAACGTCAGGAGGAGTTGAGAAGGATTGAAGAAGCTGAACGTCGGAGGGAGGCGGAAGAAAAGAGACGTAGGGAGATTGTAAATGAAATGGTGAGTTTCGGATGTTCTGACTTGTTGTTTTATCTAACGTCCGGAAGACTCGAGCATTAGCTGCAGGACAGGACGGATCCTGCTCTCGTTGCAAAGGAGAGTCGTGCACTTGGATGGACGCTGATAGTAACCATATGGTGAGTCGTCCGGATGTTTCGGATGAGTGTCTTTGACTTTCGGATAGGTGAAAGCCTGCGATCCGTGCCGGGAGAAAAAGGTCTCTTGCCCTGGTCGTCCCGGAACTGTCAAGGTTCCCAGAGGCAAGAAGAGGCAGCGTCCAGCCGGATCTCCATCTCCGAAGGGCAAGGGCAAGAAGCGTCAGAAGAGTCCGACTCCGGAAGCTCCGGATCATGTTGAGTATGATGACCAGGCTTGGGTGGCCGCCGCCAACAGTATTGTGGCGGAACTGGCCAGGACTAACTCACTCCTGGAAAGGAGTATTCAAGCAGCTGAGGGCAGCAGGGCTGCAGCGGACCGGATGTGCTCCGGATTGGAGTTGTTCCTCAAGCAACAGAGGGAATTCCAGGCCTTGTTGTTTGGGGAGCTTCGGATGGGCCTTCGGACGACTCCGGATGAGCCTCGGATGACGTCGGATGAGGGTCGGATGGAGTTGGATGAGGAGGAAGATGAGGATGGTGAAGTGGAAGAGGGTGAGGAGGGGAGTAAGGGGTCTGGGAGTGACATGGATGAGTCTGGGGAGGGAGATGATTCCATGGAAATGTAGTTAGCTCTTGTCTGGTGCTTTTCCAATACTTGTACTTGTATTTCGCTACTCTTTATGTACTTCAAAGTTGAATAGGACCAGGTTTGTCCGGATATGCGACATGGAAGTCCGATACGAGTTCGGATGCGTTTCCGAGTTCTGTTGCAAGTAACCACTGAAGTCTCTTCGTCCGTTCCTTCGTATCCGGACCATCGGACGAGGTATAAAAGCTGACATTGTCGTCTACGACGGTCTAGTTTCGAGTCTCCGACCAGTTATCCTGCTGATAATTGCAGTATATCCGAAGGTACTGTTCCAGGGTCTGATTAGCTCGTTCTGTCTGTCCGTCTCCTTCTGGATGATATCCGGATGTGAAGTGAAGGACCATATCTAAGGCTTTTCCCAAGGAACGGAAGAAATGCGATACGAACTCTGTACCTCGGTCCGAGGTTACATGGGATGGAACTCCGTGCTTCGAGAAAACGTGGAGGACGAACAGTCGAGCAAGATCTGGAGAAGTGATGGTGTCGTGAGTTGGAATGAATATGGCTTGCTTGGATAGGCGATCGATGATAACGAGGATGGCTGTAAAGCCGGATGAGTCCGGAAGGTGCTCTATGAAATCCATAGATATGGAATTCCAAGGCTTTTCCGGTATGGGTAGCTGCTTGAGTAATCCGTATGGTTTGTGTCTCGGAACCTTGGCTCGGGTGCAGGTAGTACAGGATTTGACGTAGTCCTGGACATAGGTACGAATTCCTGGCCAAGTGTACTCGCGTCGGATGAGCTCTAACATTCGGTTTTGTCCGAAGTGTCCGGACAGGGGATGATCATGGGTAGTCCGAAGGACGCGAAGACGGAGGTTACTAGATTCCGGAACGTATATATGGTTGTCGCAGTGGAGGAAACCTCTATCGTCCATTGTCCATCTCGGATCCGAGGGTTCCGGAAGATGGTTGGAAGCGATAGGGTCATTGGGAAGTGCGGTTAGGATGTCTTTATGAAGCTGATCGATATCCATCAGAACGGCTGCCCTAAGAACCGGAGTTACTAGTGTTGAGGCTCGTAGGGATGAAGCGAACTGTTCTGAAGTGAATACCAGACGGAAATTATGAGGGTTAACTTGAGCGTAGTCCTTATCCCCCTCTTTGGGATAGACGTCCCAGCATCGAGTAAGGGAATCCAGTTTAGCTCCAAGTTTTCCGGGACGGAAACGGATGACAAGATTGAAATGATGCAGGAATTCCAACCAGTGGGCTTGACGACGGGAGAGGAGTTTGGTGGTGGATAAATACTCAAGGTTCTTGTGATCCGTGACGACGTCTATAGGCTCGGAAGAGCCTTCGAGGTAATGTCGCCAGGTCCGGAAAGCTTCGTGGATGGCTAGGAGTTCCTTATCGTGAGTGTCATAGTTGAGTTCCGGAGCGGTAAGCGTCCGAGAGTAAAAAGCTACCGGACGAAGCTCCGAGTCTGGACATACTATGGAAAGTATGCCAGCTATAGCATAGTCAGAAGCATCGGTCTCTACGACTATCGGAACATTTGGAATCCAATGGGTTAACACAGGAGCAGAAGTGAAAGCTTTCTTGAGTGCTTCAAAAGACTTGCGACAATCCTCGGAAAAGTCCCAAAAGACTCCCTTGCGGGTTAAGACGGGTGAGAGGAACAACGATATCCGAATAGTTGAAGATAAATCGACGA